>SJYQ01000310.1:94218-125943 GCA_006410935.1 Redunca redunca
ACAGCCTTGACATACTCCTTTCCTTATTTGGAACCAGTCTGTTGTTCCATGTCCAGTTCTAACTGTTGCTTCCTGACCTGCATATAGATTTCTCAGGAGGCATGTCAGGTAGTCTGGTATTCCCATCTCTTTCAGAATTTTCCACAGTTTATTGTGATCCACACAGTCAAAGGCTTTGTCATAGTCATTAAAGCAGAAATAGATGTTTTTCTGGAACTCTCTCACTTTTTCGATGATCCAGCAGATGTTGGCCATTTGATCTCCAGTTCCTCTCCCTTTTCTAAAACCAACTTGAACATCTGGAAGTTCACAGTTCATGTATTGGTGAAGCCTGTCTTGGAGAATTTTGAGCATTACTTTACTAGCATGTGAGATGAGTGCAATTGTGCAGTAGTTTGAGCATTCTTTGGCATTGCCTTTCTTTGGGATTGGAATGAAAACTGACCTTTTCCAGTCCTGTGGCCACTGCTGAGTTTTCCAAATTTGCTGGCATATTGAGTACAGCACTTTCACAGCATCATCTTTTAGGATTTGAAATAGCTCAACTGGAATTCCATCACCTCCACTAGCTTTGTTCATAGTGATGCTTTCTAAGGCCTACTTGACTTCACATTCCAGGATGTCTGGCTCTAGGTGAGTGATCACACCATCGTGATTATCTTGATCATGAAGATCTTTTTTGTACAGTTTTTCTGTGTATTCTTGCCACCTCTTCTTAATGTCTTCTGCTTCTGTTTGGTCCAGACCATTTCTGTCTAGACTGTACATAACTGTACATCAGGTAATTTCAAATGACTCTCATGAACTAATAATGAGTCATAATTGATAATCTACTGTAGGTAGACATCATAAAGGCTTCTATTTTTTTTCCAAGTGCTGTCTTTATCACTCAGGATTTAACTGTGAGAAAAATAGTTGTGTTTCCACCTCTGCCATTGATGGTAACAGATTTAATCAAAAATACCCTCCGGTTCATACAACAGAGAAAATTTAATAGCCTGTCATGCCACTAGTGGACAGAACAGAGAGCATATTAATTCAGTACTGGGTAACCCAAAGCTCGTGTTCACAATGGAAAAGTGATTGTACTTAATGTGACAGAGGAGGAAAGAGTGATTCCAAGGATTTAAGTAACAGAGACATAAGTTTTGATCCAATAGTTTCTATAACAATTATAAATGTCCCAAATTAGACCGGCCTGCTCTTCAGGTGGAATTTAATCAAAAGCTGATTTACTGCCTGCATCAAGTATCGTGAAGAGGATTGTTGTGGTGGATAACCTCTAAATTTCTTTTAACTTTCTGGGCAATTAAATCTTGACTTTCCCCTGTATGTTTTATGATTATTGAACTAACAATAAATATAAAAGATCCCTGCACAAAAATATGTGCAATAAAATAATTCCAAAAGATAACAAATAATATGACCTCTATTCTAAAATAATTGGATGTTCATCTAATGTGGTTGGTCTTTTCACTGATCATATTATACCTAAATTATTCCTCTCAGTTCTTACCTGAAAATTCCTTTGTCAATTATTCCACTTCAACATTATCAAATCAAGGGAAAATTTGAAATATTTGGCTTTCTTAAACATCTTCTAAATATTCAGCATAGTCTATAACAAATTAGTATTCACATCATTTCTTCAAAACCTTACATTAAGACTTGATTTTAATTACCTCTCAATTACATCTTGCACCTCTCCTATGAGTTAGCATTTTGAAAAGAAGGGAAGCTGCTGAAAGAAAGTTAGATTCTAAAATGCAATATGACAAGTTTAGACTTAGCTTTTGTTGCAGCTATGAAATGATTTTCCAAAACAAGATGCTTTCATATAATTTTTTTAAATTATATACTTCTCATTGCCTCAAATGTCCACATGTATCTATACCTTTTTCAAAAACACTGCACAGAATATAATAAGGAAGCCCTGGGTTTCAGATATAAGCACTAGAGCTAGACAAAGTATGAAGTGCAAGACCTCTGCATTATTGCTCATGCAGAGCTGTGAAGATTGAAACAGTCCCAAAAAGACTCATAAAAATTAACCATTTAGAATGTTATGAATTTAAAATTTGGTCTCCTCCGTCTTAATAGGCTTGAAAAGTTTTCCTAGTGAACAGAGGTTACTATAATTATTTAAACTCATTTTGAATGAAAAAAGACTTCCCTTCTGGCTCAATCCCTGGGTCAGGAAGATCCCCTGGAGAAAGACATGGCAATCCACTCCAGTATTCTTGCCTGGAGAATCACAAGGACAGAGGAGCCTGGTAAGCTGCAGTCCATGGGGTCACAGAGAGTCAGACTTTGCTGAGCTACTAATACTTTCACTTCTAATGAAAAAAAAAAGCATGCATAACAATAATGAAAATAATGATGTGATAAGAGCTACGTTTATCAAATACCTGTTATGTTCAGACACAATTATAAGCACATTATATATGTTAGGTAATGTATTATATGAAAAATACTGCTGTTTTTTTAAACCATTTTATATATGAGGACACTGAGTTACCTACGTATTTCTGCATTTCATAGCCAGTGACAAATAGGGCCCAGTTTCTCATCCCAGTAATGAGGTCTCAAAACATGTATTAAGGACATTATGTTAATAATGATACTATTAATTTCTGCTTCTGCCTTAGAAACAGATGATCTCTCACACTGTTTCTCCAACCTTGAACAAAGAGGACTAACTGCTTTAAAATATAACACTGTGCATACATTCAGTTCAGTTCAGTTCAGTCGCTCAGTCGTGTCTGACTCTTTGCGACCCCATGAATCGCAGCACGCCAGGCCTCCCTGTCCATCACCAACTCCCAGAGTTCACTCAGACTCACATCCATCGAGTTGGTGATGCCATCCAGCCAGACAATTCTGTACCGTATTTACAGAAAATAAAGCAAGAGATTTAGGTAAGCAAAGATCCACAGTGAAAATGAGACGTCTGATTTGAAAACAGTGTTGACTCCTTTCATACCAGAAATTACTCAAAACAAGGAAAAAACCCTGAAACACAAACCCTGCTTATGTCACAATGTCGGAGATAACCAGAAGCTAAGAAGAGAGTGCACAGGCTAGACATGGGAGCATCTCCCAAATGGCCGGTCGTTGAACAGGAGCTGGCAGCAGACACGGATGGAGGAATCACGCGGCAGACGGCATTGTCAGGAGGCAGGCTGTTGGTGAGACAGGCTGGAGAAAAGAGCTGAACCACTGATAGCCCTAGAACTGCCAGTCTTGGAGAACTGGGAGGAAGTAGACTATAAACACCTCACTCACATACATGCTACGTTATCACGAGAACTTCTACCAGCCTAAAAGATTGCCTTGACCTTCCTCTCAAGGAAGACGTATGATGGCCCAGCAAGAACCCGCCTCGTCAAACAAATGAGTAATAGTATGCAAGGACATCTTACAAGTCTTTACTGACACACCAAAAGAAAATAAGAGGAGTGAAAAAGAAACAACAGAAAAAGTTTGTAACTCACCACAAAAATATTGATAAAGAAGCAAATAATTTTAAATGGCATATAATCTATGAAATTATTGAATCACTGTGCTGTACACCTGAAACTAATATAACATTGTAAATCAAGTACACTTCAATATAAAAAGAAACAAACAAAAACTGTGACCATCAATGTTATCATGAATTTCTAAAAATGTAATCAATACATTTCTCCACAAAGTAAAATAAAATCTCAAAACAAAAGGACGTGAGCTCTGGAGAGAAATAGAGGTTAAACAGAATAAGGGCAAATATCGCACCGCTGAGCTTAGAAAAGAAATGGTGGGAAAATGCTATCATAGAAACAAGCTCCACTCAGAAAACAGACAGAAAGTAAATAATGCTGCAAACACAGTGAAGGATGGAAGAGGTGATTGGGAAAAGGAAGAAAATAAGATAAAAATGAGCAAGTTGATTAGAGAAAATCATGCAGATGGAGACGTGAGATTCATTCTATGCAGAATTGCTGATAAAAAAGAAATGCTAAATAATGGTAGGTAAAAATGAAAAAGCTATTTGAAGAAATCAATCCATGATTCAAAAATCCATATTTTTTAATTCATAAATTCAAAAATAAAGTCTATGGGTTCATAGGACACAGGAAAAAATGCACAAAAACTTCCAGTCCAAGGTATTTCTAACTTAAGCTCCCATTTTCATTTCTCTTATGGCAGGATAGGGAAAAGAGAAGTCATTTAAAGCTGATACTTGAAGGTATAACAAAAAGAATAAATGTAAAAACTAAGAGAAGTGTCTCTATTAATTGAAATCAGTTACAGAAAGGAAAGATATAAGGTGAGAAAGCATTGAAATATAATTATTTTATTATGAATGACAGTAACTAGTCAATAGGCTTTCCATTAAAAATAATTCATTATAAAAATTTACAGTTAGAAGTGTAATTATTAGGAAAAATCAGAATAATTGCATAGAAATATTACAAATTAACTATAAACTATACAAGAATTAGCAAAACAAATTCAAACTATATTGCGAGTTTCAAAAACAAACATATAAAAATGTAAAAACAAAAAAAATCACAGTAATATACTAAAATACAAAAACACTAAACAAATCTTTTATACCAGTGGGCTGAATTCACATATTAGCTTGACAATAGAGACTCCTAAAACAAAGCAGAGAGGTAAAAATAAAATGAACATATACATACCAGGCACATGAAAATGAAAAGAAAACAGATGCCATAACCACTTTTTTTTTGTATGAAATATCTTTATTTTACCTCTATTATTACTTTTTAACATTCTATTTGTATTGGTGTGTAGCCTCTTAACACTGTTGTGATAGTTTCGGGTGAACAGTGGAGGGACTCAGCCATGCGTATACATGCACCCATTCTCGCTCAGACCCTCTCCCCTGCAGCTGCCATCTAACACTGAGCAGAGGGCCGAGTGCTATACGGTAGGTTCTTGCTGTTATCCATTCTAAATACAGTAGTGTCTACATGTTCACCCCAAACTCTCTAACTCTCCCTCCCCACAGCGAGCAGCCATAAGTTTGCTGTCTCTTTCTGTTTTGTAAGTTCATTTGTATCATTTGTTTTATATTCCACACATAAGAGATGGCAAAGTACACATATCAAAGAGGATGACCTATACAAAGAAGCATGCTCTCAAGACTAAGTGTACAATCCAAAATGCAGAATTATAATTATGACCAAATAACATAGCAGCAATATTCACAAAAGTAAAAGTATCAGTTCAGTTCAGTTCAGTCGCTCAGTCGTGTCTGATGCTTTGTGACCCCATGATTCGCAGCATGCCAGCCAGGCCTCCCTGTCCATCACCAACTCCCGGAGTTTACTCAAACTCATGTCCATCGAGTCGGTGATGCCATCCAGCCATCTCATCCTCTGTCATCCCCTTCTCCTCCTGCCCCCAATCCCTCCCAGCATCAGAGTCTTTTCCAATGAGTAAACTCTTCGCATGAGGTGGCCAAAGTATTGGAGTTTCAGCTTCAAAATCATTCCTTCCAAAGAAATCCCAGGGCTGATCTCCTTTAGAACGGACTGGTTGGATCTCCTTGCAGTCCGAGGGGCTCTCAAGAGTCTTCTCCAACATACCGTATTCGATTGCACTCTGTTTTACTGTGCTTCACTATGTTTTATTGTGCTACACTTGTTACAAACTGAAGGTCTGTGTAATTGCATAGAAGTTTATCAGTGCCACTTTTCCAATAGCACTTGGTCACTTCCTGTCTCTGCGTCACATTTTGTCAACTCTCACAAGATTTCAAACTTTTTCATCATTATTATTAATATATTAGTAATCCGTGATCAATGATCTTTGATACTACTGTTGTTGTTGTTTTGGTGTGCTCTGAACTGTGCTCATATAAGACACTGAGCTTTATCGATAAAGGTTATGTATGTCCTGTCTGCTCCACTGACCAGCTGTTCATTTCTTTCTCTCTCCTCCAACCTCTCTAATCCCTGAAATGCAACAATACTGAAATCAAGGCAATTAATAGCCATACAGTTCAGTTCAGTTCAGTTCAGTCGCTCAGTCGTGTCCGACTCTTCGCGACCCCATGAATCGCAGCACGCCAGGCCTCCCTGTCCATCACCATCTCCCGGAGTTCACCCAAACTCATGTGCATCGAGTCAGTGATGCCATCCAGCCATCTCATCTTCCGTTGTCCCCTTCTTCTCCTGCCCCCTATCCCTCCCAGCAGCAGAGTCTTTTCCAATGAGTCAACTCTTCACGTGAGGTGGCCAAAGTACTGGAGTTTCAGCTTTAGCATCATTTCTTCCAAAGAAATCCCAGGGCTGATCTCCTTCAGAATGGACTGGTTGGATCTCCTTGCAGTCCAAGGGACTCTCAAGAGTCTTCTCCAACACCACAGTTCAAAAGCATCAATTCTTCGGCGCTCAGCTTTCTTCACAGTCCAACTCTCACATCCATACATGACTACTGGAAGCCATACAATAGCCTTTAAATGTTTAAGTGAAAGAAACATTTTGTCACTCACACTTTTGTTGAGAAGCATTTTTGTTTCTCACTCTCACAAAGTGAGAAACATTTTCTCACTTTGTCAGAACCTACAAATGATTGTCCTGTGCTAAGCTGCTTCAGTCTATTGTCTGACTCTTTGCGACCCTGTGGATTGTAGCCCTCCAAGCTCCACCGTCCATGGGATTCTCCAGGCAATCATACTGGAGTGGGTCACCATGCCCTCCTCCGGGGATCTTCCCGATTCAGGGACCAAACTCTCGACTCTCATGTGTCCTGAGTTGGCAGGCATACTTTTTTACCACCAGCATAATCTGGGAAGCCCCTTTCACAGATAAACCACTAGATAAACTAATCAAGGAGAAAGGAGAAAAGAAACAAGAAAAGGAGCACAGAAAAGTATAAAATGAGAAATCATTAATAGGAAAAGATCAAAAACAAGATTAGAGGCTACTTGCCTCATCTGTATTCAAATGCCTGTACAAAATAGGTGATGTTCTAGGAGAATATAAACTAAGGAAACTCATTTCAGGGTGTTACCCTTAGGATATTGGCAGTTGAACCCACTCAACATCAAGTCAGTAACATGCCTAACTTTTTATAAAATTCAACAACTTACTGTGGTACATGTCACAAAAACCTTCCATCCTATTAACCTATTCCTGACCCCTAGACAATTACCGCATGCCGAACATGCACAAGATACAGGCTGACTTTCACCGAAGACCATAGCCAACACTGCAGCTTGCAGTCAGTTTAACTCAGTGGTTCAGAATCTAAGGACCGTGAGCTCAAATTCAACTGGCAAACCTCTTAGCAGAAGTTTAATTTAGACTATAAATATTCACCATGCTATATTTACTAGCCATAATTTCATTTCTCTCAAAGAGTCGTATTGGAAATACTGATGTCTCACAGCGTTCTATTTACGGTGATGGCAGATTCAGTCACCTGACATTATTTGAAGTTCCTTTCTTTCACATCCAGTACATCCAAAACTTTATCAATTCTACTGCTCCTGGTAATAGAATTGTCAGGCTTGGACAACTAAGACCTACCACCTCAGTCACTAGAGCTTTGGTAGGGTCTGGAAAATTCATCTGCTGCACAGGTGTGCAGTTGAGCTGTTTCTTTTCCGTCTCCTTTGCCAAACGTGCCTTTGTGAACATCAGGAGAAAGGGAAGAGGCTTGTGCTACAGCAGCCTGAACCACTGACGAGTAGAAACACCTCTGTTCTTAACAAAGAAATAAAACAGTGCCATTCAGACATGTCCACCTACTCAATTTCCAGCATCCCACCAATTTCCTTGCCGTTTCTTTTCTCTTTTCTTCCCAAATCTTTCGTATTCCTAAATTCCTAAAGAGGCTTTTAATTATGAAGTATGTTCAGGGAACAAAGCTAACAATGGAAAGAAGGGATCCTCCGTGAAAGGAAAGAATGCAAGATTCAGAAAGGTAGAAATTGTCTGTTCTGTGTGCTGAGTTGTCACAAGGCCTAGAACATACCCAGTGTATAGCAGGACCTTGGTAAATACTTACTGTATTTAAGAATAAAGACTGGAACATGAGAAAGGAGTAGATGGCAGAAATAAGACTGAAATTAAGGAGCTCTCCAGTTGTAATTAAGCTGCTCCCTAAATCCAAAATCCTCAGTGATTATCAGTAGATAAAATCTAAACTCTTTCTTCCACCCTGATCAGACTTCAACTTCCATTTTCAGATTTATCATGCAATGTATTATGTTGACTGTGCTCTGCAACAAACTGACTCACCCTCCTACACCTTGCCCACACTACCTCAGCTCTCTGTGTCCCATCAATATTTACGATGAATCTCAATGTTTTTTCCTTCCTTTCCTTTCCTAAAGTTCTTCTGGATTCTCTCTACTCCCCTATTCCTCAACACAATGTGACTGCTACTTAGAAAGAATCTCCATTTTCCTCTGTGCTTCCTTCACTCTCGTCTCTTGGAACATGTGGCCTTGAATTGTACTCATCTACAGTTTTGTCTTGTCTCGTTGTCACAGTTCAGTTCAGTTCACAGTGGCTGTCGTCATCTTATTCCTTAATCAATTAAATGAGTGATGTTCACACGTGCAATACTATATCATCGGGCTTGGTCACTCTATTTCTTTCTTGCCCACTCAGGAAAACAGATTAAGATTTGGGAGGGAGAGGGCAGAGACGACAGGAATGAAGTTGAATTGATCCTGATATTTTAAGTAATTTGAGATTCCGTTACTTATATAATATCCATCGCCAACCACCGGCAAGTTATCTCACAATTGACAGTTAGCATTCAATATTCTTTACAATATTTAAAAGGTATTTTGATGTTGTTTTGGTTCAGTCACTAAGTCATATCCAACTCTTTGTGACCCCATGAACTGCAGCACTCCAGCCTTCCTTGTTTTGCACCCTCTCCCTGAGCTTACTCAAACTCATGTCTGTTGAGTCAGTGATGCCACCTCGTCCTCTCTCACCCCCTTCTCCTCCTGCCCTCAGTGTTTCCCGGCATCAGGGTCTTTTCTAATGAGTCAGCTCTTTGCATCAGGTGGCCCACGTATCGGAGCTTCAGCATCAGTCCTTCCAATGAACATTCAGGGTTGATCTCCTTTAGGATGGACTGGTTTGATCTCCTTGCAGTTCAAGGAACTCTCAAGAGTCTTCTTCAACTCCACAGTTTAAAAGCACCAATTCTTCAGTGCTCAGCCTTCTTTATGGTCCAACTGCCACATCCATACGTGACTGCTGGAAGAACCGTACCTTTGACTATACGGACATTTGTCGGCCAAGTGACGTCTCTGCTTTTTAATATGCTGTCTAGGTTTTTCATACCTTTTCTTCCAAGGAGCAGGTGTCTTTTAATTTTGTGGCTGCAATCACCATCCACTGTACTTTTGGAGCCTGAGAAAATCAAATCTGTCACTGTTCTCACTTTTTCCACACATATTTGTCATGAAGTAAGGGACTGATGCCATGATCTTCATTTTTGAATGTTGAGTTTTAAGCCAGCTTTTTCACTCTTTTTCATTTTTATATTCTTATATTTTTTTCTGTATCACCGAACATAGGTACATATATGGGTAAGCCAGTGAGCCTCACTTTTTAGGAGGCATATCAGAATCACTGTCATGGGAGTGAAAAGTCATATACCTATAACTCGGGCAATAGGCTGTCTTCAGCCCATAATGAGTTCTGTAATCTTCTCTGCTGGAAAGTGAGAACATCAATTGGCATTCTTCAATCAAACTGTCTCAAGTCATGGTTGAAAATTGGATCTCTTTCTCTCCCTGGTATTGAGGAGGACTAAGTTTTCTGACATTATGGGTTTCATGTTAAGTGGAGAAAGTAGCCTGACACAAAGTACACAAGCTGCTCACCACCTGTTTAATATATGCTCCTATCTCTTCCCATTGAGTACTAAAGAGGTAACTTTTATTAATGGAATTGGACCATATCATTCAAGAATGACAGGAAAGAAAAAAGTTAGGACAAACACGCAGGTGCCAAAAACAAATTAGTAAAATTAAATTAAATTAGGAAGACATTTCTAGTTATAAGAATTGCCTGGACTTTATACAATAAAGTGGCCTCTCCATCACCAGAAGAATGGGAATTAGATAATTTTCTAAGTGCTGCTATCAGTTCAGTTCAGTCACTCAGTCATTTCTGACTCTGCAAACCCATGAACTGCAGCACGCCAGGCCTCCTTGTCCATCACCAACTCCCGGAGCTTACAACTGATGTCCATTGAGTTGGTGATGCCATCCAACCATCTCATCCTCTGTCGTCCCCTTCTCCTCCTGCCTTCAATCTTTCTTAGCATCAGGGTTTTTTCCAGTGAGTCAGTTCTTTGCATCAGGTGGCCAAAGTGAAGAACTGACTCATTGGAAAAGACCCTGATGCTGCGAAAGATTGAAGGCAGGAGGAGAAGGGGACGACAGAGGATGAGTCTATCATAATACTCTAAAATTAACAGTATCCTTGTACACTGCACATTTTATTGTATATGCAAGTATATCTGTGCTCTCGTTAGACTGTAAGCTCATTGAAGACCAGATCATATCTTAATGGCTTGTCAGTCCCTGAGTCAGAAGAGGTACTTGGTAAATATTTTTGTTATAACTATATGACTTAATGGGAACATTTAAAAAGGATGTATATATTTGATGGCTAGTTTAGTAGTACCTCTGTATCCAATTCTAAAAATTTATGCATCTGTGATTTCCTATGAAGATTGCTATAGAATTATTTTGCCTCTGATGAATCTGAAGAAACAAAAGACCAAAACTATGATGGATGGTAACTAGACATTTGGAGGTTATCAATTTGTAATGTATGCAGATGTCAAATTATAATGTTTTATATCTGAAATTTACACAATAAAAAAAGACCAAACCTAATCTTTAAAGGTAAGGTGATGGATCAAAACAAAGAAAACTATCACAACCACAATGTGAAAAAAATAGACAGTCAATGTTCTCTATTAACAAAATAAAGCCTTTGCTTTTTTAAAATTCATAATGGGAAACAACAGATTTCTCCTGTACTCTACATTAATCAGAGAGAAAGGAAAAGAAATAAAAGACTTCAGACCCTAGATGGGATATTATTTAAAATGCTTACATTTACTATGTAATTCTTTGGCCTGACATTTCCTGTGCAGTGCCTTTGAAAGTCAAGTATGGGAAATTCAAGAGATATCCCACTGCAACCACTATAATAAAATATATTTGGAAGTTATTGAAATTTTATTTAAATTTTATAAAAATTCAACTTTAATCCCTTTGTAGATTGATGACCATGTTTTTCCTTCACTGTTTACGGGGTTCTCAAGGCAAGAATACTGAAGTGTCTTGCCATTCTCTTCTCCAGTGGACCACGCTTTGTCAGGCCCTATCCAGCAGGGATGTGCCCTTCGGCCACTCTGCGGAGCGGGATGACTTACCCAGTGACCTGGCTGTCCCACTGCGGTCCCCCCTGAGTGTGTAAATCTTCACTGGCTGTCGGATGTCAGTCAATGTGCAGCCGGGGGTCAAGCAAAGGCCCTGCTGGAGTAGCTGGGAAGGGGGTTTAGGGGAGGCTGGAGCTGATGTTGGAAGACACCCAGGAGCGGAGGGCACCCCCCGCCCAGCCAGCCTCACCGCTGCGGCTTGCTGCCCCAGGGGTCAATTCTCTTTAACTTCCTCTTTATTTTCCTTTTAATAAAATATTCTTTTTCTGCCTCTCCATGGTGAAAATAACTCAAGAAAGACGTATACATCGGTAACAGCATAACCATATTCTGCCTATACAGTTTTTCTTGAGTTGTTTTTTTTTTAATTTTTATTTTAACTTTAGTTTACTTTACAATACTGTATTAGTTTTGCCAAACATTGACATGATTTCACCACGAGTGTACATGCGTTCCCAAACATGAATCCCCTCCCACCTCCCACCCCATAACATCTCTCTGGGTCCTCTCCATGCACCAGCCCCAGGCATCCTGCATCCTGCATCGGATATAGACTGGCGATTCATTTCTTACATGATAGTATACATGTTTCAATGCTATTCTCATTTTTTTTAATAGAATATATTATCTTTAGCATCATGTTGGACGTTTACAACACACTTTAGCTAAAATCTTAGTAAATATCTTGCTAGCTGTATATACATTTTGTTTGTAGGAATATTTTATTCTGAAAAATATTAATAGATGGAGTTTAGATAGCAATATTTAATTATTACATATTAAATTTGGTTTTGAATTAACTTCTTTCTTACGTGCCTTTTCAAAATTGACTTAGAAATTTTAATGCAATTTTTAAAAATGTGTTTATTTTTAGTTGGAGGATAATCGTTTCTGCCATTCATCAGCATGAATCAGTCACAGGTATACATATAGCCTCTTCCTCCTGAGCCTCCCTCCCACCTCTCACCACCCCCCCCCCAACTCTAGAGGTCCCTTCATCATACGGCAAGTCCCCATGCCTATCTCTGCTTTACATTTGGGGATACATATGTTTCAGTGCTAGTCTCTCAATTCACCCCCCACTCTCCTTCCCCTGCTGTGTCCACAAGTCTATTTTCTAGGCTTGTGTGTCTACTTCTGCCCTACAAATAGGTTCATCATTACCATCTTCCTAGATTCCATATATATGTATTAATTTATACTTGTTTTTCTCTTTCTGCCTTACTTCACTCTTCGTAAGAGGCTCTCAGTTCATCCACCTCACTACAACTAACTCAAATTCATTCCTTCTTATGGCTGAGTAATATTCCATTGTTTATATCTACTGCATCTTCTTTATCCATTCATCTGTGGATGGACATCTAAGTTGCTTCCATGTCCTGGGATTTTAAATAGTGCTGCAGTGAACAACGAGGTATGTGTGTCTTTTAGAATTGTGATTTTTCTCAGGGTATATGCACAGTAGTGGGATTGCTGAGTCATATGGTGGATTTATTCCTAGTTTTTTAAGGAATCTCCCTACTGTTTTCCAGAACAGCTGTATCCCACCAACAGTGCAAGAAGGTACCCTTTTCTCTACTTCTCCAGCATTTATTGCTTGTAGACTTCTTCAGAGAAGGCAATGGCACCCCACTCCAGTACTCCTGCCTGGAAAATCCCATGGACAGAGGAGCCTGGAAGGCTGCAGTCCATGGGGTCACTGAGGGTCGGACACGACTGAGTGACTTCACCTTTCACTTTTCACTTTCATGCATTGGAGAAGGAAATGGCAACCCACTCCAGTATTCTTGCCTAGAGAATCCCAGGGACGGGGGAGCCTGTTGGGCTGCTGTCTATGGGGTCACACAGAGTCGGACACGACTGAAGTGACTTAGCAGCAGCAGCAGCAGCAGCAGACTTCTTGATGGCCATTCTAACTGATGTGAGGTGATACCTCATTGTAGTTTTGATTTGCATTTCTCTAATAATAAGTGATGTTGAGAATCTTTTCATGTGTTTATTAGCCATTTGTATGAAATTTTAAATCTTGAGCACAAATCCTCCAAAATCTACAACCCAAGAGATGTCTTATTCTTTCTTTAATGGACTTAGGAAGCTTATGGCATTTATCATTCTATAAACAACATTTTTAAGAAAAGAATTTCTCTTGTTAATATTTGTCCTAATCTGCTCTCTAAAAACTTAATTCACAAGATTTACTTTCTTTTACATAATGTTCTATGAATAATAGAATTAAAATGTTTCTTTAATTTCAGAACATCAAATGTCTTGAACAAGTAAAATTCATGATTTGTTTGCCAATATAATAAAAGGTTTTTAAAAGTCCTTTTCTTTCATGACATAACTTTTTTCAAACTAAGTCTATTTAATTATATTTGCATTAAACCAAGGCAGAAACATGTGATTTGATTTTTGTAATTGCCATTATAATAGAACACGTGAGAAACAAAAGACAGTTTAAAAGACCACCCGTGCTCTTACGCCTGGTAATGCTCATTCATCTCAAAAGCCGAAACCTAATTCCTAGCATAAACATTTTTCCTTAAAACAGCCAATTAAAATATCATTAATTGCTATTAATTTTTCATTTTCTATTTTTTCAGTATCCTTTATCTCCAAGCTTTCTACAATGAATGTGGATTACTTTAATGAAAAAAGTTATAAGTAAGATTAACGCTATGTGACCCATCTAATAAGAATTAAAATAGATACTAAATATAGCTAGATGTTAAATTAGTTTTACAATTTTAATTTCATGTGAAATAAAGTGCAAAATAATATAATTGGGATAAACTGAAAAGCTTCCAGTGTTTGAAAAGCTCTCAAACAATTATTTAAAAGCTAAAACTTTCTCCCTTAAAGGATGTGATAAAACAACTCATTTCAAAAGTGCCTATGCCTATAAAGTTGGCTTGCAATATCTTCAAGATCCAACTTTTATAAATATTGCAAATTTTAGAAAACGCTCATATAGTTTGGTCAGTAGTCTCAATGTGTCTTAAATTGTGAACCACGAACATTTCTAAAAGCAAAACAAGTAATGAATAGAGGTTTAGAAAAGATTTTACACACGCAAACCAATTTATATCCAAATAAGAAAAAAATATTGTGCAATGTGCATGGAAAGTCACTCGTTCTAAACCCCTCATTAGTATATTAACGTAACAACATTTAACTTATTTTTATTAAATCAATAATTTATAGAAATCAGTTCACATTATTACTGTTACTTCTTTTATCTTACTATTAGAAGTCCTAGTGATAGTTATAATAATCATCTACTGATATTAATGACAAATGATATCTGTGATGGAGAGAAGAAACTAATATGATGGTAGCGAGATCAGCTGGAATGTCACTGTAAAGGCCTGGGGAGGAGAGATACTGGAAATAGCAATGGAAGAGGAAGCATGGAGGTGAGGAGGGCTGGAGGTCCCAGGGCTAGATGGAAAATGTGAAGCCGCTTGTTAAGAAAAGTGGGGGGAAAGTGTCATTAAAAGTACTGAAATACAAACCTTTTTCTTTTCTTCCATAGCATCTCTCTGGATCTGTCATGAAGGCTTTATTTGCCATATGCTAGCCTTTCTCGTGCATTTAAACTGCTCCCTGCAATTTAGGTAAACTATTATTATTTCAAGTTTATATCTGATAGCCTTTGCCTTTGCAAAGGAAAACTGACTGGAGCTTTTGTCTGATACAGAAGTCAATGTTATTTGTAGCAACCACTTCCATTAACCATATAGAAACTCTTGTATTTTTTTCAGGAAAATTCTATTTTAAATAACATTTCAGTTCAGTTCAGTCACTCAGTCGTGTCCAACTCTTTGTCATCCCATGGACTGCAGCACACCAGGCCTCCCTGTCCATCACCACCAACTCCCAGAGTTTACTCGAATTCATGTGCATAGAGTCAGTGATGCCATCCAACCATCTCATCCTCTGTCTCCTTCTCCTCCCACCTTCAATCTTTCCCACCATCAGAGTCTTTTCAAATGAGTCACTTCTTCTCATCAGGTGCCGAAAGTATTAGAGTTTCAGCTTCAGCATCAGTCCTTCCAATGAATATTCAGGACCGATTTCCTTTAGGATGGATCTCCTATCGGCATCTTTAAGAAGGATCATGGATTATTTCATTCAAAGTAAAGGATAGAAATATTCAAAGAAGAATAGACAGGTAAGGCATATGTAGTTTTAAATAAAAACTTGGTACATGTTACTTTCCTCACAAAGTACTTCTTAAATAATAAGTGAGAGTTCCACAAGTGTGTCTCATGAGTGAAATGAATTAGAAATCCAGACTTCACAGTTGAGGAAATCAGCTTATCAAACTGCGCACTCCAATGAAGCTGATTTGAGTGGGGAGTTGTTTTGAAGTTCATGGAACTATTCAGGGCAGCATGCCAAGTATAAAATCTGTCCTCAGTTTAATCATTACAGTCTAGACAATCAAGCTAAAAATATTGGTAATTAATTACTTATTTATAGGATATATTAACTTTTCTATAGCTGATTAGAAATCTTGAGCTCAAGTTCCCAAACCATTGGTAAAGAGGCAATTTGATTTTTTATGGCATATGGATTGGGGCAGCCAGGGGATTGGGATAAAAGTGCTTCCCTCTCATGCAGTGATTTCTAAAACGTCTTCAATGAATAGAGTAAAATGATTGAGTAGGGAGAGGTCTGTAGAAATCTCTGTACTGTTTCTGCCCAGATGTTTTCCCAATTATACAGCTCTAACATCAATTCCGATCTAACTTCAATGGCATCCTAAGCCATTCTAAGCTAGATAAAACTGAAAAGATATAGCTAGAACGCTGGAAGGCTCGTCATCACCTTTAATTTACAGTTGTACTATTCTAATAATAATAGTGATGAAGATGAGTGATCATTACATAATACCTATCAGGTGCAGGGCTTCCCTGGTGGCTCAACTGGTAAAGAATCTGCCCACAATTTGGGAGAGCTGGGTTAGATCCCTGGGTTGGGAAGATCCCCTGGAGAATGGAAAGGCTACCCATTCCAGTATTCTGGCCTAGAGAATTCCATGGACTGTATAGTCCTTGGGTTCGCAAAGAGTCGGACATGACTGAACAACTTTCACTTTCTCTTAGGTGCAGGAGATCATGCTAGGTGTTTCACTGTCTCATTTAATCAATAAAACAATAAAAATTATCATCCTGCAATAAAGATGGAGACACACTGAGGCTTAGAAAAATTAAGCAAAATTTCCCAAAGTTATGAAATGGAAGAATTAGGAGGCAGAGAGTCACCAAAGAAAATCTTTGCAACTTGGGAACCATATTGGCACACTCTGGTCCCCTCTCTCTAGCGGCTGGAATTTTTTACTGGCTCCTCTCTTGGTCTATAACGTTCTTCAAAAAGTTTTTTTTCCCCACAGATGAGTCTTTCTCATTGTTGAGAAATGTCTTTCCAGAAGGAGTTCTTTCTTGGCCCCTGGCGTCCTATTCTATTGTATCTCATCACCTTACGCATTATCCACAGTGCTCTTACCAGCGTCTGTGATTATCTGAAGGTTTATCACTTGTTAAGTGTCCGTTTCTCTCTCTTGAATGACAGCTCCATGAAAGCTGGGACCTCACCTTTCCTTTTCTCTACTGTATTTCCAGATCTGAGCATACTTCTTGATACATATTAAATGCTCAGTAAATGTTTATGGGGCTTCCCTTGTGGCTCAGCTGGTAAAGAATCCACCTGCCATGTGGGAGACCTGGGTTCAACCCCTGGGTTGGGCAGATCTCCTGGAGAAGGGAAAGGCTACCCACTCCAGTATTCTGGCCTGGAGAATCCCATGGACTCCATGGGGTTGCAAAAATTCAGACAAGACTGAGCGACTTTCACTCTGACTTTCACATGTTTATAAAGTGCATGACTGAATCCTGACAGAAAGGTGTGAGGAAAGAGTGTAGCCTGCCCTTTAGGGCAAGGCAGTGAGTGCCCCGTCCAGCATGTCAGACTCATGGGTTGTTCAAACACAAGCTCAAACACACGAAGTAAAGAGGATGGCTGCACAAAAAGCTGGGCTTTCTCGAGCTACCTGACTGGCCACCCTATTTACGAAAGCCAGTCTCCTCTTTGTGGGACTCTCAACCATGACATAGGAGATGAGCAGCCTCCGAAGTCTCATACCACAGGGAAGATGTGTTCATTGCAAAATCTGTTCCCCAAGTCAGGAAGCATAGCGGTTGACCAGCTCAGTGGGTAAGGAGCAGAAATTCTCTTCTCCCTTAGACTCCCTACTGTGGTCATCCAATTGTAAGCCTCACGTGCTCAGAAAACTTGTTTGAGCCATAATCCATGTAGCTCAATTCAAGATCGGTATTGCATTTAAAGAATGCAGTCCAAAGATGCAAATAATATTACTCATATCAATTAATAAAGCAGAATTTCAGCCTCCTTTATGTCTCTCCAAAGGCACTGAAGGAATACAGGTCATTCAGTTCAGTTCAGTCACTCAGTCGTGTCCATCTCTTTGTGACCCCATGGGCTGCAGCACGGCAGGCCTCCCTGTCCATCACCAACTCTCGGAGCTTGCTCAGACTCATGTCCATCGAGTTGGTGATGCCATCCAACCGTCTCATCCTCATCCTCTGTTGTAGAGGTCATAACCCTCACTGATCCTTGTTCTTCCAACGTTTTTCACCCTCCCCGCACACTCTCCTATTTGTCAATTCCTCTCTTTCCCGAAAACTTCCTTACTGTCTTCTAGTTCGACCACCTATGTAGTGTATACAAATATCTTCTCCCTATCCTATTGCTGACAATTTCAGGGTCAGCAAAGGTGATAAAGTGCAATCAGTACAACATTAACAAATTTTAACCTATCACACCCACAAAAGGACCATTTTCCCTCTAAGAACATTAGTGGAAAGATACTATTTTTAAATTTTCTCTTCCAATTTATCTGTTGCTGTTTAGTTGCTAACTCATGTCCAACTCTTTTGTGACCCGATGGACTGTAGCCCACCAGGCTCTTCTGTCTATGGGATTTTCCAGGGAAGAATTCTGGAGTGCATTGTCATTTCCTTTTCCAGAGGGTCTTCCTTACCCAGGGATCAAACCCATGTCTCCTGCTTGGCAGGTGGATTCTTTACCATTGAGCCACCAGAGAAGCCCTTCCCTATTTATAGATAGCTATTATTTGTACAGGCATGTTTTTATTCTTTTGTGTGACTCTGTTTCTGAATCCATCAGGAAATAATATTTTCTCTGGGAAATCAAGCATATTTAACCTCTATATATTGATAAATTTGAAATGTATAAATTATTAAATATTTGCAAAGAAAGGTGATGATCAGTGGCAGGCAAATAGTATCATTCCTATAAAAGGAGCTTTTATTATCCCTCAAGTATCAGCAGCTGTGTAATTGTTACCATGAAAGTTTTTGAGGTACATGTCATACTTAGATAATTATCATTGGTACAAGCGAAGAATCATTCATCCGTAAGCTATTCTAGGAGGCTATTTCAAAATCCCAGTCCCAAAGTTATAGTCTCTCCCCAAAGCAAAAGGAATAATTTCATAAACGATTTGCTTTCATCTTACTTTCCTTTCAAAAATAAAACTTTTTCAAGCCAAAATATTTATGATTTGCATTCACTATACTTCTCCTTTCAAAAATAGAACTCTTTCAAGGCAAAATATTTCCCTGAGGTAAGTTTTTGTCAGAGTATAGCCACACGATTTTTTCATTTGAAGAATTATTTCAATGGCCCAAATATCATGCTCTCTCTTATAGGATATTCTAATGAATAACTAATCAAGCTACTCTTCTTGGCAAAACCAGAACTGTATTATGCGTAAATGAGTTACATACTCAAATCGTCAAATGACTAAATGAACAAAACACCCAGGAGGATTTTTTTAATTAATACAAACTAAAATAATTGGTAAAAGCAGAAGAATTAAAAGCTGTGGAAATTGTTATGCGTTGATTGTCATTAGACTCCTGATGCCCTTTCTCCCCACCTGCCCCAGGCTCCCCTTTGTGTTGCAAAGCTAAAGCCTGGAAGCTACCTTCTTCACAATTCCTGTGAGTGGGATTATAGGTTAGAATGCACCAGCCAGGAGCACTTGCATAAAATTTGAGAGGCAAAAGAAAAGCAGAAACCAGGGTATTATTTCTGCACTAGAGGCAGGCAAGACCTTTAGGTACCTTCCTGGGAATCACCAAGCTCAGCTTTGGAAGCAGCTGTGAATACAATCAGGGCACGCGTGCCAAGTCACTTTAGTCATATCCAGCTCTTTGCAACCCCATGGACTATAGCCCACCAGGCTCCTCTGTCCATGGGAGTCTTCAGGCAAGAATAGTGAAGTGGTTGCCCTTCCCTCCACTGTGAACAAAATCAGCAGTTTCCTGTAATTCCAGAGATATTCTGAAAACTTCAACACCTGAGAGTCAAAGGCCCTATTCTGAGCTTCACACTCCCAGCTCTGCTAATGGCTTTGTAAGCATCTAATTACCTTCATTATATAGTTTATTGAATTAAATGTGTCTAGTTTAATTAATCGGAGAAGGCAATGGCACCCCACTCCAGTACTCTTGTCTGGAAAATCCCATGGACAGATGAGCCTGGTAGGCTGCAGTCCATGGGGTCGCTGAGTCGATCACGACTGAGAGACTTCACATTCACTTTTCACTTTCATGCTTTGGAGAAGGAAATGGCAACCCACTCCAGTGTTCTTGCCTGGAGAATCCCAGGGATGGGAGAGCCTGGTGGGCTGCCGTCTCTGGGGTCGCACAGAGTCGGACACGACTGAAGCGACTTAGCAGCAGCAGCAGCAGCAGCAGCAGCAGCAGTTTAATTCATTTCATCTGATTTATTGAAACCTTTTCTGCTTGAGATATCTTGAGTGATGTTTTTTGTTCTTGACCAAATTTTGGACAACATATGCTATTCTTTTCTGAGATGGCATATAGCTTGTTAGCAGATTTTGTAAGTTCAAAAAACATTAATGGAAATGTGTCCTTAGCTTTATGTCATTCATATCACATTTGGTTACATCGCAAAATGATGCTGAGCTTGTGGGCGGTGTGTGTTCTCCTGCTGCTTTGATTGAAGTACCACTTAAATGCAAACGTACTGACACTTGGTATATCTGTTGCACTCTTCTTTTCCTGCCAAATAACAGAAAAGTGAGAAAATGTCTTGGCTTTTGCCCTCCAGATGCACAAAATCTAGTAGGGAAAGTGATAGTAATATTCATTAAAAATATTGATCAAAACAAGACAGAGCATTCAGAGAATGTCAGGGGAAAGACACAGAATGTCTTTTTATTCATCTATCTCATTTCACCCCCTCCCACCTTACCAGCAAATTTACTAGATGGCAGTCTCTAAGAGAACCCTGAACAGAGTAGCCGATTTTCTGAAGGCAAAGAGAAACAAGACAAAGCACAAGGAACAGAGTGAGAAAGTGGAATGGGAAAAAAAAAAGTCACAGGAAGAGATACGTGGACAGAAACACATTTCCTCATAAATAATTTTGCTTGAAGGAAAAACCAGATGTGGGGATTGAAATGCTTATCCCTGAGATCTAAAAAAGTCCAAGGATGTAGAAACATCAGAAAGGGTATTAACCAGGAACTCTGGAAGCCTACATTTCCATCTCATTTCTGCTACTAAATCTGACTTTTTATCACTTCAACTCTCTGAGCCTTCAACTCATTGTCACTAAAATCATGGCCTGAACTGGATTATTCCTTAGAGTCAATTTTAGTTCTAACATTTGGGCATTGGAACAACAGTTTATCCAAGGTATATGGGATTTTCCAATATTTTCCAGGTAGTCACAGAATTTCCCTGGGTACCAGGCAATATTTCATTCACTCATGTGGATATTTTAAAAATAGACATGTCAATTTTCAAAATTCAGGTAGTCAATATTTGAAGCATTATGTGAAATCAAAAGGAATAAGGAAATAAATTATTTTTGTGCATCTAAGGCAAAAGCATCCTGATCCACTCCATTTGACTTGGTAGAAAAACTCCCTTAGTGCCACTCACTACATTTTGAATGTACAGAAAGCAAAAAAGACATGTTCCATAGTTCTCCCAGAGCTCCACCATGGGGAAAGGGATTAACTGTATCTCTTTGTAAGAAATGTGAACATACCTTATCTTCAAATACAGCCGTCTAAATTTAGAGCCTTTTTCTCATGAATATTTAAATAATCAGTAATAGTAGTAATCATTCTGATTTTATAATTAAAGTAGATGGGTTTTATTTTTAATTTAGGGTAGGGTTTTTTTTCCCTCTCTGTTAGGCAATCACAGCAATTCTTGATGAATATGTGCTTTATCTGGTAAGAAATGTCTACCAAAATAAAAAGTCACTCTGCTTTGGGGGAAAAAAAAATAGTGGATTAAATCATGCAAAATCTTTTGACTATAATTAAAATGATGTATAATTTTTTTTATTTCCTAGTATGAATACACAAGCAAAACTCTGTAACATTAGTATACACACCTGCAAGAATTCCATTCAGTGGGAAACAGAGGCGTGAAATTGTCTTGTGTTCATGAAGGAACCCCATTACTCAATCCAAGGCCACTTCCACTTTAACTATATATCCCACTCCCTCCAATGTCTATTCTTGGGCACTGTTCCTGCAAATTAAACATTTAAATTAAAATGCACAGTTTTTATATTCATTTACTCTAACATGCATGGGCTTCCCTTGTGGCTCAGCTGGTAAAGACTCTGCCTGCAGTGCAGGAGACCTGGGTTGGATCCCTGGGTTGGGAAGATCCCCTGGAGAAGGGAAAGGCTACCCACTCCAGTATTGTGGACTGGAGAATTCCATGGACAGTATCATCCACGGGGTCGCAGAGTCAGACACAACTGAGCAACTTTTACTTCATTCACTCTAACAAGCAACAGGAAGGACAGAAAGTCTTAGATTAATTTCTTTTTTCCTTAAAAAGTAGTTGGGTTTCTGCATTAGTAAGATCTTTTTTTTTTCCCCTCGGTGCTCTAAACGCTTAGTTTCCAATCAATTGTTCTAAGCCAGGGCAAACGCCTTTAAGGTAGACTGTACTTTATCCTTGGAAATAGGTAATTTGCACAGGTAATATCAGTCCTTTCTACTTGATCTATGTCTAATGGCTTAGCATCAAGGGGGTACTTCTTCCAGCATAATCCAAGAATAAAGAGCATCCTTTAATATGAAATCCTATCATTTACTTTGTCGTTTACCCAGCACTTATCACATCTTATTGTACCTGTTGAACGTCTGACTCTTCCACAAGGCATTGCACTTCTTGAGGATAGACACCATGCCTAACACATGTTCCTCTCTTCAGCACTTATGTAATTTTTTGCATATAGTAGTGTTCCAGAATGAATAACTCTTCTTCATCAACACAGAGATTGCCTAAAACTTGGCTCAAAATAAACCACCCCATCTGTCACTGCTTTTTCTCTACTTCCCTGAATTTCTCAGACATTGAAGCATTTGTCAAGATTTCTAGGCACATAAAGTGAATTACTTTTGTTAACCATTTCCTTGTCACAGCTATTGGATAACTGGAATATTTATGTTGGCGAGATCAGGGAGATGTGTCTGTAAAGGTAAATTGGGGTTAATACAAGTTAAAGATCAGTAAAGCCAAATATCTCCTTTTCCTTTATAGCACTTTCCTTAAAATATGGTGTGGGGTTTAGTGGTTTTTTCTTTTCAATTATTTTACCAACTTAATTGGTATCATAAATATACTCTGAATGAGAAGTAAAGTGACATCATATAGAGGTCACAGATTTCAGAATCTAAAATACCTTACATCAACTCAATTTCAGCCTCTTTCATCCATCCATTAAATATACCACTTCTGAGTACCTACTCAGAGCTTGACCCCCAGCTAATCATCAGGCAGACAATGATCATTAAGACATGATTTCTGTTCTCCAAAAAACTTTGAAATACAAAGGTAGTGAAAGAGACATGAAAATATAAATGTAATACATAAGTGCTACAATAAGAGAAAATGCAGGAAACATAAGAACTGAGCTTAAATGTGTGCAGATCCAATGATATAATATATGGAATGTGCTTTGTAAACTAAAAGCTCTGTACAAAGACGAATCATTTTGTTCTGTCCTTAGTTTAATGAAATAGAATGTGGTAAAATAGTAGGAATGATCAGAAGAATCAAGAGATAGTGCAAGTATCTTCCTTTGAAGAAGAAATTAGTTGCATCCAAATATTTTTAACAATATTTGAAAGGTTCTTCCACTTCTTTGTACTGAAAACCTGGCAGTTCTTACCTATCAAGGAAATCTCCAATGACTTTATTCCAGAAACTGTAGGAGTACTAAACAAGTTATAAATATTATATAAATATGAATTATGGAATAACTGCTTTGACTTACCCATTTTAATGACCCAAATGAAACATTTTAAGGCAGTAATTGACACTAATATCTTCTTTCACTTTCTAACCAAAATACACACACACACATATATATAATCTTGTGGAAGGAAACAAATTATAAAACACATATCAAATAAAATACTCTTCCTGAGAAAATGTGTGTACAGCAATTAGGAATCAGGTCAGAAAAGCAGAAGCCAGTCCAAAGTAATTCATCCAGAAATAAATTTAATAGAAATGAGTTAGAGCTTATAAAACACAGCTAAGAGAGTTGGGGCAGCACAGGTCAGGGAAAGCCTCTGCTGGTTTTTAGGAAATCAGGAAATGCAGGCTTATTACCACCGATGAACTCAACTGCCTGCAGCCTCAGAACGGGTGATCTGCAGGGTGGAGTCTAATCCAGAGCCCTGCTGGCCGAGATTTGGAAAAATGTCATTACCGAGAATTTAGGAGAAAGCCTAGGACGGGGAAAATGGTGTCAAGTTCCCATCAGACCATCCAGCACACATCCCTTAAATTTCAACACTTTTGCTTATTAAGAATAATTTTCCCAAGTTCATATTTTTGGTAATTTACAAAACTGACCCTTGTCCAAATATTTCTCATCTCTGTGCCACCTTATGAAGCTTAGCCACATGAGTCACTTCCTTCTTTTCTCTCATTCCAGAATTAATTGGGAAAAAGAGTAGTCAAGTTAAAAATACATTTCCAGTGAATGCACCAGAATGGAAACGTTTACCTTCTCTAACAACCTGACCTAAACAAATTAGTAAATGCTCAGTCGCTTTTCCCTCTCCCATAATTTTATCCAGAAACTCCTAATAAAGCTGTCAATAATATTAAAGTTCGTTCAAGTAAACAATTTGTTACCATGTTTAGAGCAGTAGTAAATTTTGAAAGTTAATGGCATGCTAGAGTATATATTAATTTTTAACATCCAACAGTAAGCTTAAGAAAATAAAAATAGAACACGGGATTAAACATGGATGAGTGCGGACTTCTGGAGCCCTGTCATCTAGGTTCAGTCCCACTTCTAAAGCCGCTTTAGTTGTGTGAGTTTGGCAAGTTCCACAGCCTCTCCCTGCCTCAGTTTTCTCACTTGCAAGTACAGAGGGGATGAAATAAATTAATATACTGAGAGTCTTTGGAGCTTCCCTGGTACTTGTGGTAAAGAACCTGCTTACCAATGCAGGAGACGTAAGAGAGGCAGATTCGATCCTTGGGTCGGGAAGATCCCCTGGAGAAGGGCATGGAAACCCACTCCAGTATCCTTGCCTGAAGAATCCCATGGTCAGAGGAGCCTGGTGGGCTACAGCCCATAGACTCACAAAAAGTCGGACACGACGGAAGCAACTTAGCACTCCCACACCTAGGGTCTTTAGAATAATAACTGTCTCGTAGGAAGTACTTGATCAGTGTTTCCTATGGGATTCATAGAAGTAAATTTGCTAAATCTTTCCTCGGACCCTTTCATCTAACAAATACTTATTGAACATCTTCAATATGCCAGACCCTTCTATACCTGGTAATGTATCATATTGGAGACAAAGACCCTGCAAATTTAGCAGGAAAAAAACAGAAGTCAAATGCACAATAATGTGACGTCAAGAGTGTAAAGCATTAGGAGGAAAAAATAAAACATAGTATAAGGGTGGGAAGAGGATAAAAAGTGATGGAGGCTGATATTTCAAGTAGAATCTTCAGGAAGGCTGTTCCGAGAAGGTGACATTCGACCAGAGATTGAAATGAAGGGAGGAATCGAGTCTTCCTGGAGTGTGCCTGGCCCGCTGCAGAAGCCACAGATGGGCCAGAGCCGCTGAGGTCGAGTGAACAGAAGGGAAGGGCACAGCAGATGAGTCCAGAGACACAGTCTATCCAGGAGGGCCAGATCTGGGATGAGGCTGCAAGGCGTCAGGGTGCAGGCACCTGACAGTGAGTGCCTCCTTGCCTTTCCCTCACTGTGAAGCTTAAGTTCAAAGCCCTTTCCAGGCCTGCAATTGACTGCTTGGTCTGGCTACTCCTCCAAAGGTATCTTCTACCACTCCCACTCTCTTCCGGTAACCCTGGCCTCTTTCTCCATCTTCAGACATACCAAGCACACTCCTACCACACTGGTTATTCCTCCTTTGCGTTGAGAGTCTGAAAGTTCACTTCACTCAGGTCTCAGTTCAGATGTAGCCTTCAGAGGCATCTCCTACCGTCTAGATACATAGATAGTGAAGTCGCTCCGTCCTGTCTGACTCTTTGCAACCCCATGGACTGTAGCCCACCAGGCTCCTCCGTCCATGGGATTCTCCAGGCAAGAGTACTGAAGTGGGTTGGCATTGCCTTCTCCAGGCGATCTTCCCATCCCAGGGTTCGAACACTGGTCTCCGGCATTGCAAGCAGCCGCTTTACCGTCTGAGCCAGCAGCCTTCTGCCCTGCCCTCACTGCGATCCCCTGATCCGCTCTATTTCTCTCCACTGCATCCACTAGCTTTACTGGCAATATTGCTTCCTAAGGCCCACTCGACTTCACACTCCAGAATGTCTCGCTCTGGGTGACTGACCACACCGTCATAGCTATCGGGTTCATTAAGACCTTTTCTTGTGCAGTTCTGTGTATTCTTTCCATCTCTTCTTGATCTCATCTGCATTTGCTAGGACTCTACTATTTCTGTCCTTTCTTGTGCCCATCTCTGGGTGAAATGTTCCCCTGATATCTCCAATTTTCCTGAAGTGATCTCTAGTCTTTCCCCTTCTGTCATTTTCCTCGATTTTTATTCACCGTTCGCTGTGAAGGCCTTCTTATCTCTCCTTGCTATTCTTTGGAACTCTGCATCTAGTTAGATACGCCTTTCTCTTTCTCCCTTGCACCCAAGTACTGAATTTCAGTCTCTTTTGTTGGTTAGGAGGGTTACTCCATTTCTTCTATAGGATTCTTGCCCACGGTAGTGGATATAATGGTAATCTGATTTAAATTCGCCCATTCCCATCCATTTTAGTTCACTGACTCCTACAGACTTGGTACAGCTACCTAATACATGGAAATGATGGCAAAAGTATTATCCCTTCTATAAAGACTGAAATCCCATTAAAAACGCCATTATTCTGACTCCATGCTCACAAAGTAACTTATTTTAAGCCTCAGTTCATTTACACATTGATCTGAGCAAGCTGCCTCTTCATTCATTTCTGTTTTCCTAACTTCACACAGGTATCCAATCTAATATGCTTAAATAATACATACCTTTTTATTTGTATGTGTAAAATATAAAATGTCCCTTTTTTTCTCTTTGATAATTGATTTTTCTACCCCTAGATCTCTGTTCTTCCACATGCATTTTAGAATAAGCTTATCATGTTCCTCAAAAAAACTGGATGAATTTTGATTGTGATTGTATTGAATTTAAACTTTAATAAAAAATAAATCTTTTTACTATTAAGCCATCCAAATAAAATATGGAAGTCTTTATTCTGATGTTTTTTGTATAATTTTAAAAAGAGTATATCTTTTAATATACTTTAAATTTCCTTCATAGATATCTTGTGTATTCTTTGATATATTTATTTCTATAAGCTTTATGGATTTTGTTGCTGTTGTGAATATCTTATATTTGATGACAGTTTCTAGATATGGTGTAGAAAAATGTCATTGATTATTAAACATTGATTTTGTGTCTGATGATTGTGCTAAAATTTTATATTCATTCTAGATTCATCTTTTGTTTCTCTTGGCTTATTTGTTCTATTCAAATGTACTGGATTAAATAGTGTTCTCAAAAAATTCAAATTCACCTAGAATGTCAGAAGGTGACCTCATTTAGAAATAAGATCTGTGCATATGTAATCAGTTAAGATGAGGTCATGTGCCCAAAATCCAGTGACTGGTGTCCTTCTATAAATGCCATGTAAAGACACATAGATAAAGAAAAGGCCATGTGGTGATGGAGGCAGGTTTTGGAGTAATGCGGCTATAAGCCCTGGGATGTCAAGGCAACCACAAGAAGCTAGGAGAGAGGCAGGGAACAGATTTGCCTCAAAATGTCCAGATAGAATCAGCTCTGCTAATTTTGGAACTTGATTTTGGACTTCTGGCCTGATGATCTGTGATGGAATAGGCTTCTGTTGCTTTGAGTCAACTAACTTATGTTAAATATTTTATGCCAGCTCCAGGAAAATGATACAGCAGATAATCAAATACATGTAAACTTTGGCATGCATTTCTCTCTTACCAATTCTCACAATTCGTTTCTGTTTTCCTTATTTATGGGCTTGGTCAGAATATCCAATATTGTGTAAAACAGTGACAGTGACAGTAGAAATTCTTGTCTTATTCCTGATCTTTAAAATAATATGTTTATTTTTTCCATCAAGTTTGCTTACAATAAGAATTTACATATAGCCTCTCCAAATTAAAGACTTCTATTCCTTGTCTCCTAAGGGTTTTATAGTACATAGAATTTATCAAATATATCTTTCTGCAATTTTAAGATAACTATGACGTTTTTACTTTGGTCCATTAATGGATAAATTAAGTTCTTAGATGTTTTAATATATTCAGACATCCATGCATTCCTAGATAAAGTCTATTTCGTAATGTATTATTTTTATACAATTTTGAGTTGAGTTGGCTAATGATTTTTTTATTAAGGAATTTTNGTAAGTAAAGTGGGCATCTTTTCTTGTGCTATCATCACACAGTTTTAGAATAAGGCTTAAGCTAACTATATAAAATAGGCTTGGCATCTTTTGCCACTTTTTATATTTTAGAAAATTTTTTTTGTAAGTTTGGAGTTAACAGCTCCTTAAAAGATTGGTAATATTTTGTCCTAAGTTTCATAAAGAGGAGTCTTTAACTACCATTTTGATTTATTTATATGTTTATTTGTCTATTCAGTTTTCCATTTCTTCCAGTTTTGTGCCCTTTTATGTTTTTTCAAGTATGTATACATAATTTCACAATGAATTTTAAATTGGTTAGGGTATAGTTGTTTTGACTTATTTTATTTTTACTCTCTGTGTTATTATAACTTTCCCCCTTTTCACTCTGTATTTTGTCTATTTGCATGCCATTTCTTTTCTTTTTTATCAGTCTTGCCAGAAATCTCCATATCTTATTAATCATTTCAAAGATCCATTTTGAAACCTTCTCTGTTTTTTCTGGTGTTATCTTTGCACTGTATTTCACGGATCTCTGCCCTTTATTATGTCTTTCCCTCCTACTTATTTGGGTTTGCTCTCTTGCTGTTTCTAACTTCGTAAGTTGAATGCTCAGCTGGTTTGCTTTTAATGTTTCTCATTTTCTGATAAAATTTGTAAGATGGTAAATCACCATTCTTTAGTGCTGCTTTAACCATTTCATATGGGGGCTGGGGGGAATGGTATAATGTGACTCAATGTGGTGCTCGCCTCTGGGCAGAGAATGTGGCTGTTAGGGTCTGAAAGTGCAGGATGCCTCCACACTCTTCATCATCAACAATCAAATATCAGTAAAGCACAGGGAAACATGAAGTAGAGACTTTTACTCAAACCATAAAGAATCTGCCTGCAACGGGAAACCTGGGTTTGATCCCTGGGTGGGGAAGATCCCCTGGAGAAAGAAATGGCAACCTACTCCAGTAATCTTGCCTGGAGAATACTGTGGAGGGCGAAGCCTGGCAGGCTACAGTCCATGGGGTCAGGAAGGGTCAGACACGACAGAGCGACTAACACACGCTACTATACAACACGCATGTGCTCAGAACTGGGGACATAAGAGCGTAAAAGAGTAGCAGAGTCCTGCTCTCTAGCGTTAAATCTATAACATCTCATCAAGAGCACCGGCTATCTTTCATTAACTATCTTAACTTCTAAGAAAACATTTGAATACTTTTTAATTTCCTGTATTCAAAAAGTATGCATTCTTGATTCTGTCTCTCATAACCACAGTGAATGAACAGATGTTTTATTGGAGTGAGAAATGGTAATTTTCTCACTTGGGCAGTAGGTAGAGGAGAGTGCTGGTCCCTCCAAAAGAAAATATATAGAAGGCGCTTAGTCAAGTCAATTTTGACATGATAAAGCGGTCTAAGAAAGGTTGCTAAATGACTGAATGATCATGGGCAAACCGCTGCCTTTTACTGGGACATCTTTTACTCTCTGAAAAAAAAAAATTGTGAATCAGAAAAATTAAGAGATGACTCTTAATTTTGAATGATAATTGTTATTACTACATAATTTGTGCATGTCTTTTGAACTTTTAACTACTCTATGTATATAGTATTTCCATCTAATTTGATAATAATTCTTAATACAAATGAAATATATAGGAGGAATATATCAATTCAACATCTTGGTTGTACTATAATTTTGCAAAATGTTACCTTTGGGAAAATTGGGTAAAGGGTACACGGAATCTCTCTGCATTATTTCTCACAACTGCATTTGAACCTATAATTATCTCAAAATTAAAAGTTTAATTGAAAAAGAAAATAGATACAAAGAGTAATTTAGGGAAAGAAAATTAGTTCAAGTTCTTATAATACAGTTTGTGTTTTCTTTTGAAATCCAAATGGAAATATGTAAGAGTAGGTCATTAGATACATAGCTCTAGCCTCGGGGAAAAGATTTCAGCTGAAGGAAAAGACTCTGGAGTCACATCCCAATAGACATGCATTAAAAGCATGTGAGTGGATATCTTCTCCCAGGAAAAGTGTGCACATGAGAAGCGCTCAGGGCCATCACTAACTCCTTCCCCCAGAGTCATCAGTCTTGGTGCTTTCCTTCTATTTTCTACAAACCTAACTGATGACGAGTCAGTGCTTGTTTATTTTGCCTCATTTTCTGTGCTTCCTTCCTCCTTAGGCCAAACAATACTGTTGTATTGGAAGGTCACCTATCTTCTATTTACCTCCAATTATATCAACTTTTTTAAGAATACAAAGTAAGTATTCTGTTTTTGCTATTCCAAATCTACAATCTCCTGGCTATTGTTTCTTTACCCTAAGTGAACATTTACTGAGGGCCTACTATATGCCCAGGCTAATCTAGATATTAGAAATATAGCAGCAAAGGAAACAGATATTGGCTTGCCTGGTGGACTTTACATTCTTTCAGTTATGTGGCCTCTTCTTCATTTTGTCTCTGGCTTTGCTTCTTCATCTAAATGTAAACGTACTACATGGATCTTTCACCCTTTTTTCTTCTAATAACATCCATTGCAAAACCATTCCCAAATTTGCCTCTAGTTTTTACCTTTTTCAAAATCTGTGGACCAAAATCAAGCAAAATCAATTAATTCTGTGAAGCAATTCACTGTTTACTATATATATGTATACACATATGTATAGGGCAATGGCACCCCACTCTAGTACTCTTGCCTGAAAAATCCCATGGATGGAGGAGCCTGATGGGCTGCAGTCCATGGGGTCACTAGGAGTCGGACATGACTGACCAACCTCACTGTCACTTTTCACTTTCATGCAGTGGAGAAGGAAATGGCAACCCACTCCAGTGTTCTGGCCTGGAGAATCCCAGGGACGGGGGAGCCTCGTGGGCTGCTGTCTCTGGGGTCACACGGAGTTGGGTGTGACTGAAGCGACTTAGAAGCAGCAGCAGCAGCATGTATATATATGGATATTCTCATTCTTATTTTAAAAATTAAGAAACTAAAGTCTTAACAGGTATAGTAACTTCCCTAAAGTAAAAATATGTTAAGTAAAAGAACAAAGTAATAAGCATAAGTTTTCTCTGTTCAAAACCAGTGTTTGTGCCATTATTCTAAGTAGAATGCATGAAGCCTATCTTTGGAATATTTCTCTTATGAATATCAAAGTCATTTCATACTTCCCCTAACTCACATTACATCAAACATCATAAGATTCTTTCAATATTCTACAGCCTCAATCCACCTCCCTCATCTGACTTCACT
>SJYQ01000310.1:129375-143304 GCA_006410935.1 Redunca redunca
AAAAAAAAAAAAATAACTTTCTTTGATGTGTAAGAGCCCTGAGGCTTACAGGACCTTGTCCACAAAATGGAGTGTATTTTCCCCCCAATAATCACTTATTCTTAATATAAAAATATCTGAAGTGAAAAATAAATTAACAAGGTTTATACAATCAATTTAAGAAAATTAAATCTAGTAGATATTATATGGGCTACCTTTCAGCATATATTTTTTCTAAAGATTTTGAAAGACATACTAAAGTTCAGAAAGATATATTTTTCATCAATGCATGACCTACAGGTCAAATTTGCTCAGAAATGTTACAGAATTTCAATGAGCAAGGCATTTGGTAACACAGAGGAGGAAAAAACTGAGTACCTAAAAATTATTATTATTTTTTTTTTTTAACTTTTAAAATTTTTATTTTAACTTTAGTTTACTTTACATTACTGTATTGGTTTTGCCAAACATTGACACGAATTCACCACGAGTGTACAAGCGTTCCCAAACATGAATCCCTTCCCACCTCCCACCCCATGCCATCCCTCTGGGTCCTCTCCTTGCACTAAAGAGACATTTAAGACCTCGAAGCTTTCAGGTGGATGAACTTGGATTGTCTATGCTCAATATTCCAACTATTTCATGTTTTGAATATCCCATAAGCCCTAGCCACTTGAGAATCTGCCAAGAAAAAGATCAGAAGTGAGCAATCCAACAGTTCTATACTAAACTGAATCTATATCGCTATATTACTCTGACCAAACTCAATTTTTAAATGTTTATTTATTTGTTTTGGCTGTGCTGGTCTTTGTGGCTGCATAGAGGCTCTCTTTAGCTGCAGCACTTCTTGTTGCTGCAGGCTTCTTGTTGCAGTGACTGCTCTTGTTGCAGAGCACAGGCTCTGGGGTACATGACTTCGGGAGCTGCAGCACGCAGGCTTTCCTGCGGATTGTGGCATCTTCCCCAGCTGGGGAACTATGTCCCCTGCAATGGCAGATGAATTCTTAACCACTGGACCAGCAGGCAAGTCCCAGCCAAATTAATCCAACCAGGTTTTTAACCTCTGGCCTTAGACCCTAAGTCACTCTGTTGGACCAGCAACTGACCTTACCTGATGGAATCCGTGGCTGTGCAAATATTGAATGTAAGACCCTCATCCCAAGAGCCTTGGAAATCCTGGAGAAGTAAGACCCGTGGCAACAACGTAGTAGGAGAAATCGTTATTGCTTGTTGAAGGTGACTATTGAAAGTATTTTCACAAACTGGCTTCAAAGACACAGACTTGATCTCCCATCCTAAAGACTCCCAGTGTGTGTGCATGCTTACTCTCGTCAGTCGTGTCCAACTCTGTCAGTCGTTCAGTTGTGACTCACTTTTTACCACCCGTGGACTGTAGTCCTCCAGGCTCCTCTATTCATAGAAATCTCCAGGCAAGAATACTAGAGTGGGTTGCCATCCTTTCCAGGGGATCTTCCCGACCCAGGGATGGAACCCAGGTCTCTGGCATTGCAGGCTGATTCTTTACCATCTGAGCCTCAAGGGAGGCACCCCACTCCAGTACTCCTGCCTGGAAAAACCCATGGACGGAGGAGCCTGGTGGGCTGCAGTCCATGGGGTCACTAAGAGTCAGATATAACTGGGCGACTTCACTTTCACTTTTCAGTTTCATGCATTGGACAAGGAAATGGCAACCCACTCCAGTGTTCTTGCCTGGAGAATCCCAGGGACGGAGGAGCCTGGTGGGCTGCCATCTATGGGGTTGCACAGAGTCAGACACGACTGAAGCGACTTAGCAGCAGCAGCAGCAGCCACAAAGGAACCACTGAATAGCCCAGTTTTATTCCCTATTCCTATGTCTGGAAAATCCAGGAGCTCTCATCCTTTAAACATATGACTAAAGTTAAAATCTTAACTCCATTGCCATCTCCTTTCTTTCAGGATAAAAGAGTGAAGAAGCAAATGGTAGGAAAAGGCTAGTATTAAACTCAATAATTACCATATGTCATTAACCCTAAAGCACACATATTTTGTTTATATTTTAACATTCTAAACGTGAGCCACCACTCTGTACCAGGGATCATAGACATAACTGTGCATACTGTTTTTGTTTCAATCAGATTACATGCACTCTTGCTATTAGGAGTGGAATTATGATTTTAAATGCCTTCAAAAAACTAGACCATGACTTATTACTAAAATTAACTTAGTAAGTGTACAGAAAGACATAGAAATAGAGGAGTGGATAAATAATTAAGTAAATAATAATCATTGCTGGAGAAATTACCTCAAATCCTTATTTTCTTGCAAAGGAGCAGTCAAAAACATTACAGTAATTAAGAAAGGAGGAATCCTACAAATGGATAAAATTGTGATGCATTGGGATGCCTGGCTAACTTGAAGCACCTGTCTCAGTTCAGTCACTTAGTCGTGTCCGACTCATTGTGACCCCATGGACTGCAGCATGCCAGGCCTCCCTGTCCATCACCAACTCCTGGAATTTACTCAAACTCATGTCCATTGAGTCAGTAATGCCATCCAACCATCTCATCCTCTGTCCCCTTCTCCTCCCTCCTTCGATCTTTCCCAGCATCAGGGTCTTTTCCAATGAGTCAACTCTTTGCATCAGGTGGCCAAAATGTTAGAGTTTCATCTTCAGCATCAGTCCTTCAATAAATATTCAGGACTGATTTCCTTCAGGATGGACTGGTTGGATCTCCCTACAGTCCAAGGGACTCTCAAGAATCTTCTCCAACACCACACTTCAAAAGCATCAACTCTTCTGAGCACAGCTTTCTTTATAGTCCAACTCTCACATCTATACATGACTACTGGAAAAACCATAGACTTGACTAGTAGGATCTTTGTTGGTAAAGTAAATCTCTACTTTTTAGTATGCTGTCTAGGTTGGTCATAACTTTTCTTCCAAGGAGTAAACATCTTTTAACTTCATGGCTGCAATCACCATCTGCAGTGATTTTGGAGCCACCCAAAATAAAGTCTCTCACTGTTTCCACTGTTTCTCCATCTATTTCCCATGAAGTGATGGGACCAGATGCCATGATCTTAGTTTTCCAAATGTTGAGTTTTAAGCCAGCTTTTTCACTCTCCTCTTTCACTTTCATCAAGAGGCTCTTTAGTTCTTCTTCACTTTCTGCCATAAGGGTGTTGTTATCTGCACATCTGAGGTTATTGATATTTCTCCTAGCAGTCTAGATTCTGGCTTGTGCTTCTTCCAGCCCAGCATTTCTCATGATGTACTTTGCATATACTCCAATATTCTTGCCTAGAGGATCTCATGGACAGAAGAGCCTGGTGGGCTACAGTCCATGGGATTGCAAGACTCAGACATGATTTAGCAACTAAACCACCACCACAACCACTCTGCACATGTTAAATAAGCAGGGTGACAATATACAGCCTGACGTACTCTTTTCTGGATTTGGAACCAATCTGTTGTTCCATGTCCAGTTCTAACTGTTGCTTCTTGACCTGAATATAGAATCTCAGGAGGCAGGTCACATGGTCTGGTATTCCCATTTCTTTAAGAATTTTCCAGTTTGTTGTGAGTCACAGAGTCAACAGCTTTGAATCACCTAGGGATTTTGTTAAATAGGCAGATTCTGATTCAGTGAGTCTGGGTGGGCCAGAGACTCTACATTGCTAATGAACGTTCAGGTGTTGCTGATGTTGCAAGGTGCTATATTACCTCCCCACACCATGCAATTCAACTGAAGGTGGAGAAAACTGCCAATTCCCTCCAAGTAAATAGAAAAAAATCAAAGTCATTAAAGAAAGGTGGTGTGATCAATTTATATGTTGCATAAGGACTATCATTAATCAAAAATCCGCTAAGACAAAGACAAATACTGTATGATTTCACTTATATGTATCATAAAAAAAAATGAACACAATAAGGCAGAGTTATAGATACTGGGAACAAATAGATGGTTGCCAGAGGGAAGGAGGCTGGGGGAGGAAAGAAATAAAAGAAAGATTAAGAAGTATAAACTTTCAGTTTCAAGATAACTGTCACGGGTATAAAACGTAGAGTGTGGGGAACATAGTTTTTAACTATGTAATATCTTTGTATGGTGACACCTCATAACTTGACTTATCATGATGATCACTTTGAAATATATAGAAACATTAAATCACTATGTTATTTAACAGAAACTAACATAGTGTTATCTTCCCTGGTGGCTCAGAGGGTAAAGCATCTGCCTACAATGCTTACCATGTGGGAGACCTGGGTTCAATCCCTGGGTCGGGAAGATCTCCCAGAGAAGGAAATTGCAACCCACTCCAATATTCTTGCCTGGAAACCCCATAGTGTTGGAACCAAACCAAACCATAGGATGAAACCAGAGCAAAAACAACACTCAGTTGTGAATGTGACTGGTGATAGAAGGAAGGTCCGATGCTGTAAAGGGCAATATTGCATAGGAACCTGGAATATTAGGTCCATGAATCAAGGCAAATTGGAAGTGGTCAAATAGGAGATGGCAAGAGTGAAAGTCAAAATTCTAGGAATTAGTGAACTAAGATGTACCAAAATAGGTGAATTTAACCTAGATGACCATTATATCTACTACTGTGGGTAGGAATTCCTTAGAAGTAATCGAGTAGCCATCATAGTCAACAAAAGATTCTGAAATGCAGTACTTGGATGCAATCTCAAAAATGACAGAATGATCTCTATTTGTTCCCAAGGCAAACCATTCAATATCACGTTAATCCAAGTCTATGCCACAACCAACAACACTGAAGAAGCTCTACGGTTCTATGAAGGCCTACAAGACCTTTTAGAACTAACACCCAAAAAAGATGTCCTTTTCATTATAGGGGACTGGGATGCAAAAGTAGGCAGTCAAGAAACACCTGGAGCAACAGGCAAATTTGGCCTTGGAATGCGGAATTAAGCAGGGCAAAGACTAATAGAATTCTGCCAAGAGAATGCACTGGTCATAGCAAACACCCTCTTCCAACAACACAAGAGAAGACTTTACACATGGACATCACCAGATGGTCAACACTGAAATCAGATTGATTATATTCTTTGCAGCCAAAGATGGAGAAGCTCTATACACTCAGCAAAAACAAGACCAAGAGCTGACTGTGGCTCATATCATGAACTCCTTATTGCAAAATTCAGACTTAAATTGAAGAAAAAATGGAAAACCACTAGACCATTCAAGTATGACCTAAATCAAATCCCTTATGATTTTACAGTGGAAGTGAGAAATGAATTTAAGGGACTAGATCTGATAGAGTGCTTGATGAACTATGGACGGAAGTTTGTGACATTGTACGGGAAACAGGAATCAAGACCATCCCCAAGAAAAAGAAATAGAAAAGAAAGCATTTTTTTCGTAAGGCTGTCTAGGAGGCCTTACAAATAGCTGTGAAAAGAAGAGAAGTGAAAAGCAAAGGAGGAAAGGAAAGATATAAGCATCTGAATGCAGAGTTCCAAAGAATAGCAAGGAGAGATAAGAAAGCCTTCCTCAGTGATCAATGCAAAGAAATAGAGGAAAACAACAGAATAGGAAAGACTAGAGATCTCTTCAAGAAAATTAGAGATAGGAAGGGAACATTTCATGCAAAGATGGGTTCAATAAAGGAGAAAAGGTATGGACCTAACAGAAGCAGAAGATATTAAGAAGAGGTGGCAAGAATACACAGAAGATCTATACAAAAAAGATCTTCATGACACAGATAGTCACAATGGTGTGATCACTCACCTAGAGCCAGACATCCTGGAATGTGAAGTCAAGTGATACTTAGGAACATCAAAAAAAAAAAAGAAGAAGAAGAAATGGAAAAGTTGGAAAAGACAAACTTAATGAAATGAAAGCACTGAATATGAAATATAAAAAGTGAAATAAACTAGATAAAAGTAAAAGATCCTCATATAGTCCAGTTGTTTTTAAACATGGTTGCTCATTAGAAACATATCTGAAACTCTGGCCAAAAAATAAATAAATAAATAACTGGGCATTTGTATTTTTCAAGAAATTTCAAGATAATTCTGATATGCATCTGATTTTTAGAAGTTATTACATTTTTCTATTAAGTGGTAGTTTGTGAGAATAGAATTCTATTAGTTTTCTGTTGACTAATCATGATACAATGGTATTGAGTAATAGTTATATAATCACAATAGTTAAAGATATTTATCAGTTTTCACAATCAATAGCCAGACAAAAGTAAAAGATAATTACTATTGCAAGCCATAATGGGAACATGATTAACCTAACAATATAAAATAATTACATTCAATTGGGGGGGGCGGGTCAAGCAGAGTGATGTGGTAAGTGGAAGTGCCTACATACATGTGTTTTCATCTGCTCAGCCAGCCTTTGTCTTTTGGTGCTTTTAATCAATACGCATGATCCTATTGTTTTTTTAATTATTTTGGGTTTATTTTCTGTAGTTAGGGCTTTTCTGTCTCTTGGTTTCTGCCTAGAGAAGTTCCCTTAGTAGTTCTTGTAAAGTTGGTTTGGTGGTGCCAAATTCTCTTAACTGTTGCTTGTCCAGAAAGCTTTTGAGTTCTCCATCAAATAAGAGTCTGGCTGGGTAGAGTATTCTTGGTTGCGGGTTCTCCCTTTCCATCATTTTAAAGATACCGTGCTGTTCTCTTCTGGCTTGTAGAGTTTCTGTTGAGAAATCAGCTGATAGCCTGATGGGAGTTCACTTGTATGTTGTCATTTTTCCCCTGTTGCTTTTAATATTTTATCTGTCTTTAACTTTTGTCAGTTTGGTTACCATATGTCTCAGTGTGTTCCTCCTGGGGTTTATTCTGCCTGGGACTCTTCGTGCTTCCTGGACTTGGCTGATTATTTCTTTTCCCATGTTAGGGAAGCTTTCAGCTATTATCTCATCAAGTATTTCCTATTTCAGTCACTGCGGGATTGTTGCTCTTCTTGCTTCTTTTGTCTGCCCTCTGATGGAAGAGGCTGAGACTTGTGTAGGGACTCATGGTGAGAAAAACTGAGTCTTGCTCTGTGGGCAGGGCCTGCTCAGTAAAGCTTTCATCCAATTATCTGCTGATGGGTGGGGTTGTGCTCCCTCCCTGGTAGTTTTTTGGCCTGAGATGACCCAGCCGTCTGCTCCACAGGCTCTGTGGTCTAGTTAACGGTGACCTCCAAGAGGGCTTACTCCAAAGGGTACCTTCCCAGACAGCTGCTGCCATGCCCCCGGCCCTGCGGTGAGCCCCTGCTGACCCAGGCCTCCACAGGAGGCCCTCCAACACGTGCAGGTAGTTTGTCTGCCTCCCGTGGGGTCTCTGCCCCTTTCCTTCTGAGTCTCGGTGCGTGCAAGGTTTTGTGTGTGCCCTCCAAGACTGGAGTCCCTGTTTCCCCCAGTGGAAGTCTTGTAGTCAAATCCCTCTTGCCTTCAAGGTCAGATTCCCTGGGATTCCCAGACCCTTTGTTGGGTCCCCAGGGTGGATAGCCTCACTTTGGGTTCTGAACCTTTACAACAGTGCAAGAACTTCTTTGGTACTATTGTTCTCCAGTTCGGGGGTCACCCACCCAGCAGGCCTGGGATTTGATTTCATCAGATTGTACTCCTCCTACCATATCGCTGTGGCTTCTTCTTTGTCTTTGGACATGGGGTATCTTTTTTTTTGTAGGTTCCAGTGTCCTCCATTCAATGGTTGTTCAACTGTTGGTTGTGATTTCGGTGCTCTCCCAGGAGGAGATGGGTGCATGTCCTTAAAAGTGTTCCTTCTATAAATATAAAATAAAGCATCTAAGTGCTAAAGCATTGTATCATGATTCCTGCTGCTGCTGCTAAGTCGCTTCAGTCGTGTCCTACTCTGTGCAACCCCAGAGATAGCAGCCCACCAGGCTCCCCCATCCCTGGGACTCGCCAGGCAAGAGTACTGGAGTGAGGTGCCATTGATTAGCAGTTTTATTCCTTAGTACTACAAATCATTTTTTCTCAATAATAGTGTCCTAGATTTAATAAAGCACAATATAATTGCAGTCAACTTATTCACCCCCACTTCCACAAGCAAGTAGATGCACGCACATGCATATTCAAAGCATACTTTGAACATAAAATGAAAGTATAGAAAAATCAACATTCAATAAATTAGAATAGTTCTCTTTAAAAGTCATCGTCATGAAGGATGATTAGAACATATAATCAAATAAATTGCATTGTTTCCATAATGAAGAGAGAATATATATCAAGATAAAGTGAATGATCAAACAGGAAGAATAGGAAGGATTCTCTAAAAAAAAAAAAAAGGCATCCAGGAGGACCCAGAGAACAGCATATTCCGATTTTAGCAATAAGTACCTCTCCCCCTCAGAAACAACCTCAAGTGAAACACAGATGCAATAGACATCTATCCTTCAATTCATTCCCTCTGGACTGGCTCTATGCTCACCAAGCATCCTTTTAATTACAGTTTGTCTTTTCTTATAGCTTTGCTAAAAGGAAAGAGAATTCCCTCTACCCTACCTGAAAGTTAAATATTTAAAATAACAAGTTAATAAGTTAGAACTCTGGGCGACACACTAGTCTCTTAGGGGTTTGGTGTGGTAAGAATCCCCTGAGGATATCACCTAAGGGCAAGCTTGAAAAATTAATTTCTCAGCCTGCAGAGCTGAGAACCAGACGTGGTAACATGGTGACCATATCGAATAATGATTCCAACCTTGTCTAAACCACCAACTGATTTCCCAAGTGCTTGCTTCCCTACTGCAACCATTACTCTAATTCACATAACAAAAAAAGTTAGAAAAGTGACAGGAGACCAGATTTTATATACTACTTTTTATCTCCTGACTTATTCCCCAGAGATATTTTCTTAATAAAAGCTATTCTGTTTTCTTACATTTTAGGTTAATTAACCAAAACACTATCAGGCTATTGGTACATAATGAATTATTCATAATTCCCATGTGTGTCTCATCGAGGAAAAATGCAGCATAAAGCTTAAGACAATGCAGCCTTATCCAAACCAGATCTCTTAACATGGATTTACAAGGGACAGGTTGAGAGCTTATCTAATAATGTCGAAAATCAGATGGGTAAAATACAGAATAAATACAAACTGTAACATAACAATCTAGTGTTCAAAGCAGAGGAAAAACATTTAACATTGATGACTTCAAAGTGAAACATATATATACAAGTGAGCTGTGGTAATTACTTAAGATCAGTGGTTCTCAAACTTTAACATGCATCAGATTACCAAGAAAATTACCAGTTAAAACAAACATTCCTAGGCCCCATAAAAGTGTTTCTTATTTAATAGGTCTGGGTAGGGCCAAACGATTTCCATTTCTAGCAAGTTTCTCTGGTGGCTCAGATGGTAAAGAATCGGCCTGCAATGAGGGAGACCTGGGCTTGATCCCTGCGTTGGGAAGATCCCCTGGAGGAGAGCATGGCAACCCACTCCAGTATTCTTGCCTGGAGAATCCCCATGGACAGAGGAGCCTGGTGGACTATAGCCCATGGGGTCACAGTAGGACATGACTGAGCAACTAAGCACAGCAAGTTTCCAGGTACTGTTGATGAAGTCGGGGGAAGAGAGTGGGCCATACTTTAAGAACAGGTGGCTTAATCATTCAAGGGATGTTTAACTTAATGGAAAAAGTCTTGTTAAGACAATGTTTGTTAACACTGGGCTGCATGATGAAATCATCTGGGGAAATTTTGAAAACTAGATTTCCTGGGAAGTATCTGAAACTAATTAAAGCATGATTTCTGAGAGGTGGCATCCCATCTTTCATACTTCTGAAATTTTTTTTTTTTAATAAAAGTTCAGTTTGCAGAGTTTGGCCAAAAGTGACGGGCCTTACTCAGTATCTGCACAGAGTCCCTCATTGGACGCTGCATTGATAAATGACCTTGAGGCTTCTGAGTTCTTCCTGTGGACTTGTGAGTCTCACTGCAGCAAGGCGATTAACAGCACAGACGCTGGAGCCACATTGCCTGGATTCAGACCCCACTTCAACTTCTTTTGGCTTCATAGGAGCTTTGTCTGTAAAATAATAACACCTACCTCACAAAGCGGTGTGGAGATTAAATGGATTCATGTACATGTGAAGGAACTTCCCTAGTGGCTCAGAGGTTAAAGCGTCTGCCTGCAAAGCAGGAGAACTGGGTTCGATCCCTGGGTCGGGAAGATCCTCTGGAGAAGGAAATGGCACCCGACTCCAGTATTCTTGCCTGGAGAATCCCATGGATGGAGGAGCTTGGTTGGCTACAGTCCAAGGGGTCGCAAAGAGTCGGGAGCAACTTCACTTTCACTTTTTCTTCATGTACGAGTGAAGCGTCTAGGACGGTCCCTTGCATGTGGTAAATCTCATATGAACATTTGCTATTAGTACCATCTCAGCAGTGTAACACTCAAGTGCCCCCTCTAGGGTCACTGCGGTCTCTCAGCTCTTCTCGAAAGCCTTCCCTTGATCCCTGATTGTCCCCAGAGTAGTACATCATAATCGAGACTGTCAGCAGAAGGAAAATGCAGCCTCTTCCTTATAACTTATCCCCTGGTCTGGCTCTACATTACCCATGTACACTGCCCACAAGAACTGCCTATTTCTTTTACTTTTTTTTTTTGAAGTATAGTTGATTTACAATGTTGTGTTTATTTCAGCTATACAGCAAAGTGATTCAGTTATATATGCATTTTTCCCGTTCTTTTATGGTTTATCTCAGGATATTGAATATAATTCCCTGTGTTACACAGTAGAAGCTTGTCGTTTACCCATTCTACATGTGTAATAAAAACTGCCTACTTCTTCTTTTTCCTCCGCCTGCCACCGTAGTTCGTGACAGCAGCACCACCCGTGCCCCAGATGCCGGGGCTCTGGATTTTCAGGGTGAGGGAATGCGCACGTGGAGCCATGCAGGCCTCGCTCCTGGGCCCCAGCACAGCCCTCCCTGTGTGGGTCTCACACAGTCTCCTGCCCAGAGCAGATTCCGCCCCTCACAGTCAACTGCGGACGATCATCTCTGCTTCAAACGGCCAGACCAAGAGGCATTTTCACACCCTCCGCATTTTCGTACTTTTTCTTTCCCTTTTCTAACTGGGGAGTGGAGGGAGGGGGGGAGCTTTCTCTCAACCAGAATCTCTCCTCTCCTATCGGGCGCCTTCTTGTGCAGCTGAGCAGAAGCTAATTTAACACATGGCAGGGGTTACAGTTGGAAAAGAAAATGGCAACCCACTCCAGTAGTCTTGCCTGGGAAATCCCACAGAGAAGGAGCCTAGCAGGCCACAGTGCATGGAGTCACAAGTCAGATTTAACAGTGACAAAACCACCACCGCCACAAAGAATTAGTCCAAGAGCTTGAAAACTATTCTCTTGTGTTAACATGTTATCTGATAACTGTTCTGTTGAGTTCAGTCCTGTTCAGTCGCTCAGTCATGTCCGACTCTTTGCAACACCATGGACTGCAGCACGCCAGGCCTCCCTGTCCATCATCAACTCCCAGAGTTCACTCAGACTCATGTCCATTGAGCTGGTGATGCCATCCAACCATCTTATCCTCATCTAATAACTGTTACCAGATTGTAAAAGTGATGTTATAGTTCTCATTCTATATGAGAGAAAGCTGAAGGTGTGCAAACAAACCCTACCAAATGAATTTGACAAGGAATGTGAAAAGTACTCTCTTGGAAATACTGAAAAATAGCTGACAAGTGGTAGGAAATTTCTAGGCCAAGGCTGAGGAGAAAATGGGAATCTAGAAGGGAAAACAAACTCAGAAGATATGTTTACTTTGAAGGCATTTGTCTATGCAAGAAATTTTGAAATTTCACTTGGATGGCTTATCTGGGGGTCAAGGTCAGAACCCAGGAACCACATAGGATTTGGTGAAGCAGAAGCCACAATTAACTGGGACAGAGACCATGCCTTGGTGTGGTGGTGAACAGTCAGAGGAAAAATTACTCAGGAAACTGTTAGAGAAAAAATTACTCATGAAGCTGTTAAAATTTTAAAACAGACTTTATTCAAAGGAATGCTTATGATAGGCTATTTTGCAGTAGGGGAAAGATTGGGCTCAGTTCCAGGTATAACAAAGGAAAGTCAGAATTTTATAGTTAAGGAACAAGCTGGGGAGTCAGTGGTGGAAAATTGCTAAAAGGTAGAATAATTCTTGCTCACTGATCTAACAAGATTCTGGCTGAAGGAAGGCCCATGTGATGAAATACTCCCTGGAGGACAATGAGAGGTGAGAAGGAAGATCAAATATGAAAGATAACCAGATATTGATGGTGGAGGATTCTGGTTAAACTCAGAAAGATTCTTGCTAATAGGTTCTTTCACCTCCTTGGTCACATTTATTTCCAAAGTGTTGGTTTGGTTTTGGGGTTTTTTTTAGTGTGATTTTAAAAGATTTTCTTTTTACATTCCCTTTCTAATATTTCATAGTTGATGTAAAGAAATGCAACCAACTTCCATATGTTAATACTATATCCTGTTACCTTGCTGAATTCATTTATCAGTTCTAGTAGTTTCCAGGTGGAATCTCTAGGGTTTTTTTATATATAGCATCATATCATCTGAATGTAATGGCAATGTTATCATTTCTCTTCCATCTACATATCTTTTATTTCTCTTTCTTGTCTGATTGCTGTGACTCGGACTTCCAGTACTATGTTGAGTAGAAGTGGTAAGAGTGGGCATCTTTGTCTTGCTTTAGATTGTAGCAAGAATGTTTCCAGCTTTTCACCATTTAGTATAATATTGACTATGAGTTTTTTTATAGCTTTTATTATATTGTGATATATTCCCTTTATACTCATTTTGGTAAAAGTTTTTATCATGAATGGATGTTGAATTTTCTCCAATGCTTTTTTTACATTTATTGGGATGATCAAGTGGGTTTTATCTTTTTTGATGTCATATATCACATTGATTTATTTGCATATGTTGAAACATCATGTGAACTTAGAATGAATCCCATTTGATTATAATATATGATTTTTTTATTGTTGTTGGATCTGGTTTGCTAATATTTTGCTGATAATTTTGCATCTATATTCATAAAAAAAGATAACCGCAGGCTAATTAATTTTAAAACAAATGCTTTCCCCTTCAAAGTTAAAATTGTATATACTTTTCATCATTGTGATAAGAAAATGTTTTGACAGACTTTATTTCTCAATAGTATCAGATTTCATGGGGTAGAGTAAGTCAGGATAAATTACATAGAATGCAACACAGTGTGACAAAACAAAGTGGAAAATAAAGTGGGAATGAAACAGATTTTTACATGACAGGATCAAAAGAAGCAGAACAGAGCAAAGCAGGAACAACAGTAGAAGAGATATGGCTGGGAATTTTCCAGAAATGATGAAAGCCAGTTTACTGGTTATTTATTGCTATGTAACAAATTACCCCAAATCTTAGTGGCTTAGACGACAAACATGTATTATTTTACAAAGACAAGATCAGGAATTCAGAAGTGACTTAGATGGGTCTGGCTTAAACATGACATGAGGTTACAATCAGTCATCTGAAAGCTTGATTGGGGTGAGGGCACTGATTGCAAAATCACCAGCATGGCTGTTGGTGGAAGGCTTCAGTTCCTCATCACAGGGGTCTATCAGAAGTGCGACTAACAATATGTAACAACACGGCGGCTGACTTCCCCAGAGAAAATTATCTGAGAGAGAGAAAGGGTGGGAAAGAGATCTGAGGATAATCTCAGATGTAACATGCCATCGCTCTTGCAACATTCTACTGGCCAACCCAAGCCAACAGGATAAATGCCGTAGAGGACTAAATAAGAGCATGGATGCAAGGGGGCAGGGGCCATTGGGAGACATTTTAGAGGCTGTCTGTTACAGACATGCATCCATAGATTAAAGATGCCCAACGATCTTACAGAAATAAATAAAAAGGTACACCTAAGAAACACATGGTGAATCTGCAGAATAACAACATGAGATAGAAGATCTTTACAGATTATCTTCAAAGGTCA
>SJYQ01000310.1:144753-158586 GCA_006410935.1 Redunca redunca
TATTTTCTTGGGCTCCAAAATCACTGCAGATGGTGATTGCAGCCATGAAATTAAAAGACACTTACTCCTTGGAAGAAAAGCTATGACCAACCTAGATAGTATATTCAAAAGCAGAGACATTACTTTGCCAAAAAAGGTCCATCTAATCAAAGCTATGGTTTTTCCAGTAGTCATGTATGGATGTGAGAGTTGGATTATAAAGAAAGTTGAGTGCTGAAGAATTGATGCTTTTGAACTGTGGTGTTGGAGAAGATTTTTAAGAGTCCTGTGGCCTACAAGGAAATCCAACCAGTACATCCTAAAGGAGAGCAGCCCTGGGTGTTCATTGGAAGGACTGATGCTGAGGCTGAAACTCCAATACTTTGGCCACCTCATAAGAAGAGTTGACTCATTGGAAAAGACCCTGATGCTGGGAGGGATTGAGGGCAGGAGGAGAAGGGGATGACAGAGGATGAGGTGGTTGGATGGCCCTGACTTGATGGACGTGAGTTTGAGTGAATTCCGGGAGTTGGTGATGGACAGGGTGGCCTGGTGTGCTGCGATTCATGGGGTCACAAAGAGTCGGATACAACTGAGAGACTGAACTGAACTGAAGTGGTGATTTAAAAAAATAGCTCAACAACTCTGGTGCAGAGGCACATATAAAAAGAAAAGCTATTTGTATGTAAAGCATAAAGGCTATATAGAATGTTCTCAACACATTTCTTCCCAGTATATTCTCCCAAAATTTCTTGAAATCGTTGCTTTTCCATATACGTCATAGCCATGGCAACAGTCACTTTTCACTTCCCCGGTGGCTCAGACGGTAAAGCATCTGCTTACAATGCGGGAGACCTGGGTTCAATCCCTGGGTCGGGAAGATCCTCTGGAGAAGGAAATGGCAACCCACTCCAGTAGTCTTGCCTGGAAAATCCCATGGACAGAGGAGCGTGGTAGCTTACATTCCATGGGGTTGCAAAGAGTTGGACATGACTGAGCGACTTCACCTGACCTCAAGGAATGAGCATTCGTCAACGACAAAAAGGCCCATCAGTACCCCAAATTTTGGACCTGTGTCAGAGTTCATTCTCTAAGATTCTAAATTGTAGCATATTGGCTGCCAGGTGTTGTTAAAAGTCATTTTCTGTCAGAGTGACGAGCCAAAGAAAAAAAATTATGAGATGTGAAGAGATGATGATCGGAGAAGATAGAGGTTTTTCAGTACCCTGAGGGCAAGATATCATTCTCCCTGGGATCCATGAGTCATTTCCATATCCCTTTAATAAATTCTCTTTTGTGCTTAAACTGGTTTGAGTTGACATTTTCTTATATAAAACCAAAAGAAATAATAATAATGATAAAATATACCCATACCCATAATACTCATGTGTTCATGCTAAATTGCTTCAGTTATATCCGACTGTTTGTGACCACATGGACTGTAGCCCACCAGGCTCCTCTGTCCATAGGATTCTCAAGACAAGAACACTAGAGTGGGTTGCCATGCCCTCCTCCAGGAGATCTTCCCAACCCAGGGATCATCTCCGCATCTCTTACATCCCCTACATTGGCAGACAGGTTTTTCACCACTAACACCACCTAGGAGGCCCATAACACTCATAATATACCATAACAAATTTATTTCTAGTTTGTAAACGTTTTCCCAAATCTTATTCCAGCCAGCCTTCTCTTTTGCCCCTAGGCTTTTAAAGTTGAAACTGTGATTAAATTCTGTAATATGACTTGATGCTTATTTACCTATTACAAATTACCTTGCCTAGAAACTTCTAAGAAAAGGTGTTTTCTGGAAAAAAAAAAAAAGGAAAGTAAATATATAAAACAAATCTTGAGTGGAGATTTTTATATAGATTACCCAAAAATGTTATTAAATTCTTTCCTTCCCATTGAAAGATGGAATTCAACTTTGCTAACTATTCAAACTGAGTTGAACATACGACATGCTTTGGGACAACAGAATATTATGCAAAGCTGTAAAAGACATGAAAAGAACTTACATATAAAGGTTTTATTTCTTGATTCTCTTGGTACTCTGACCCTACCATGTAAAAGGGCCCGAGTGAAATGAAGAATGACAAGCCACATGAAAGAGAATCAAGGAAGCCAGATCAACATCGTACAATCAGACTCAATTCACCAGCTGCCAGGGCCAGCTGACCTGCCTGCTGACCACAGATGTATGAAAAAGCCCAGAGACCTTTATATCTCTTCCTTGCCCCTGCTTGACTTCACAAGTTTGCATTCAGCAGTCTAGAGTTAGCTTCTGAGAAGCTTTCTGAAAATATCACGCAACCAAGTAAATTGTTCCATCCACTGTGCTGCGCCTGTCTATATCCCTCCACTGAAGGATTACTGCCGCTGTGTGTCCAGAGCTTCTCCCTCACTCTCCACCTCCACAACGACGTGAGCGGATTCCAGGACTTTACCTGATTAATCCAGACAGCGAATGTTCTCTCAAAGTAAAAAGCACACACTAGAGCTCATAAATGTGGCAATGTAGCTCATAGCACTTTATTGATCTATAATTAATATACAATAAAATGCATAAATATGAAATGTAGACCACTAAATTTTAACAAATATGGTGATTCCAGGTAAGCATCATCCAGATCAAGATTTAGCATATTTCCATCACCCCAGAAAGTTCCCTCCTGCTCCTTTCCAGTCAGCTTCCCCCCGTACCCACAGTCCCACCCACCACCGAAAAGCAACTGCTATTCGAATTTGTATTAGTGCAGACGAGCTTGATCTGTTCTTTCACTTCATATAAATTAAATCATTAATTATGCATTATTTTGTGTCTGGTTTCTTTCAACACAATGGTTTAAAGATACACGTGTTATTGTATACATCACTTGTCTGCTCCTTTGGACTGCTTGGAAATATTTTTCTGTATGAATAGGCCCCAGTTTTAACTATTCGCTCAAAACTGGACGTTTGAGTTATTTCCAGTTTCGAGCTAACAATGAATGTTGCCATACAAGTCTTCATGTGGACAGAAGCACTCACTTCTATTGGGTGAGTTTCTAGGAGGAGAATTGAGGAGTCACAGAGTAAATACGCAGTTTAACCACATTAGAAACAGAAGCACAACACAGCGCATGCTTCAGACTGCAACAGTGAAAGAGAAACAGGTCACATGCTAAGGGAGCTCAGGATCCAGCGACTGTGTGACACTTTGCGGGCTCGTTGTCACTAGACTCTTTGAAGAATAATGCCATTCATGTTTATCTGTATTGGCAAATAAACAACGATACTTTTTGTTCAGCTATGAAAACTACCATTTCCACTGCCTAAAATGTGAGACACAGATGTATAGAACAGTCTTTGTACTCTCTGGGAAAGGGAAAGGGTGGGATGATTTGGGAGAATGGCATTGAAACATGTATCATATCATATATGAAACGAATCGCCAGTCCAGGTTCAATGCAGGATACTGGATGCTTGGGGCTGTGCACTGGGACGACCCAGAGGGATGGTATGGGGAGGGAGGAGGGAGGGGGGTTCAGGATGGGGAACACGTGTCTACCTGTGACGGATTCATGTTGATGTATGGCAAAACCAATACAATATTGTAAAGTAATTAACCTCCAATCAAAATAAATTTATATTTAAAAAAATCTTTACATCTCTCAGTGAGGTCTCTATAAAGACCAGTAACCCAAAACTGTGGTGTGTGTGAATGTATTAGTCAAAGAATGCAAAAGAAATGTTTTTGAATGCAAAAGAAATGTTTTTTAGAACTAACACACTCTAGTTTCACTAAGCTTTGGGAGTAAATACAGACGTAGAGAAAGAGATCTTTTGTTCATTTCCCGGGTACTGAAGGGAGAGATGCGGATTCCAGTGGCCCAGGACAACTGTGGATGTTGGGTTGTAATTAGTATAACAAGATATGCTGTGATAAAACAGAATCAGTAAGACAAATATAATGTAATACAATTTCTGAACTGAAAAATAAAAGAAAATGGCAATTTTCTAAAGTGGTTATAACATTTATACACCCATCGGCAGACTGCAGTCCATGGGGTCGCTAGGAGTCGGACACGACGGGGCGACTTCACTTTCACTTTTCACTTTCATGCATTGGAGAAGGAAATGGCAACCCACTCCAGTGTTCTTGCCTGGAGAATCCCAGGGGTGGGGGAGCCTGGTGGGCTGCCATCTATGGGGTCGCACAGAGTAGGACACAACTGAAGCGACTTAGCAGCAGCAGTAATATATGAGGACTTCCCTGGTGGCTCAGATGGTCTGCCTACAATGCGGGAGACCCGGGTTCAGTCCCTGGGTCAGGAAGATCTCCTGCAGAAAGAAATGGCAACCCACTCCAGTACTCTTACCTAGAAAATCCCATGGACGGAAGAGCCTGTTAGGCTACAGTCCATGGGGTCACAAAGAGTCCGGACACGACTGAGCGACTTCACTTTCACTTTCAGGACTCCATACAAATTTTGGTGACTACATAGTGTTACGGAGAAGGCAATGGCATCCCACCCCAGCACTCTTGCCTAGAAAATCCCATGGACGGAGGAGCCTGGTGGGCTGCAGTCCGTGGGGTCGCTAAGAGTCGGACACGACGGGGCGACTTCCCTTTCACTTTTCACTTTCATGCACTGGAGAAGGAAATGGCACCCCACTCCAGTGTTCTTGCCTGGAGAATCCCAGGGACAGGGGAGCCTGGTGGGCTGCCGTTTATGGGGTCGCACAGGGTCGGACACGACTGAAGTGACTTAATAGCAGCAGCACCAGATATGTTAACTCATTGTGGTCTCAGTATGTGCTTGTAGAATAAGCTACTGATCCTCTACAATAAATACTGAGGAAATCTTAGAGAAAATATTAAAGTAATTATCTTGATGTATTACAATAACAAGGTTTAACAAAGTTATCCATTAACCGACTATATATCTATATCTATCTATATATATATCAATGAACCAGGATAACCTATTTTTAGTGTTCTGATATAATGTGCTTAATAGTGTGCTCATTTTTATTTTTAATCTATTACTTATAATTACCATTAAAACTTCTATTATCAAGCATTTTCAATGTTACAGATTACTGTCACAAACATCATTTAATTAAACATAAAAATAATTATCGATGGAATATTATAAAGGAGACATGCTTATCTTGTTTACACAGAAGAGAAAATTACAGTTCATGAAAGTTGTGAGTTGCCAAAGTCAGTTAGTGCGGAAACTGGCTCTTCAATCCACATTCCCTAGTTTCAAATACTCTTATGTTTCCTGCTAGGTCAAGTTGCCCATTTCTAATGATTCATGATGACATTTCACCTTTATGCAAAAAATAAATGTACTAAATATCAAAATGTTAAGAGAAAGTGATTTCATTGGTATAGAGTTCCACTAGAATGCAAACCAGTTTCTTTTGGGGACACATCCTAGGAACAAATGAATAGACTTGTTAATATTCATAAACTCTTTAGTTACAACTCTTCTATGAAATCAGAAATGGCCATAACAGAAACTTTACATAAATTTACATCTGAAATTGCATAACTGATAATACCCTACAGAAATAAAGGGAGGTGTAGAATTTGGAAAGCATCTTTTGAATTAAATGCAATAATTTAACTCAATATAGATTCCCACAAGATTCATTTAATAATTTATTATATAACTTTACTAGTAGCAATCAAAATTCTCTACATTTGTCTGCCAGTGTACAGAGAGCTTGTAACCACTCATTTAAGTACTAATTGATTTAAAATTACATAGTTTTAAATGTAAGCTCTTTTGACTATTCAAATTAAAATACTCTTCAGGTTAAAATGGACTTGCAAATCTTAGGTATAATTAAGTAACTAATTAAGCAGGGTGTTTTTAACCCCTTCCACTTAATACATATATTTATTTAGCAGGGCATATTGGATGATTGCATATTATAAGGCAGTGCCAGGACTCAAAATGAATGAATTATATTCCCTGCATCTAAATATTTACATTCTCCAACTGCATGCCTGTATCTCCACTAAGCTGCAAGTTTTTTAAGAACAGGGGTCTCAATTTCAGCATCACCAATGCTCAGTAAAGAAGCCCTTGAAAGCATTATAGCTTTGGCATTAGAGTCGCAGCTATACTGTTTATTATTTTGACTTTTGACAAGTAGCTTGATTCTTGTAAGCTTCATTTTTCATCTGATTATTGGGGCCAATAATAAAAACTTAATCTGATAAGGTATTACGAGCCTTAAGTGAAATAACACATGAAATGCCACTGGCCTTCAATGACTGAATAAATGAATCCACAAATCAGCAAATGGATGAATATGAGTATAACCTGTGGTGAAATTTAATAAATGACATGAGCTACAAAAGCAACATTTGAAAAGTTCTTAACCTCCTAACTCAACTGTAAACATAAGAGAGCCAATGTGAGATTTGGACTGGGTCTATCTGAGAGGTTTGATTAAAATTTTTAGAAATATTAATTGGACAAAATTGTATAAAATAGATGGTGTCGTCCTATGAAAAGATAGGCTAGTGCTTTTTAAAACTGTCAAAGTCATGAAAGTCAGGAAAAGACAGAGGACTCATTCCAGATTTAAGGAGACTGAGGAGTTATAGCAATTATTTGCAACACATGATTCTGAATGGACTCTGGACCAGGAAGAAAAGGAGAAATGGTTGAGACAGTTTTGCAAACTTTAAACAGTCTGTGGATTGGACAATGTCATATTGATATGGAGCCCCTGATTTGGAGGTTTGAACTGTGGTCATGTAGGAGAGAATCTTTTTTGGGGGAAACACACATTGAATACTTAAGAGTGATGAGGTATCATGTTTGCAGCTTGCACTCACATGATTCAAGAAAATACTATGGTAATTAGCATGTATACAGAGAAACAGTGAGACAGAGAAGGAACAAATATAGTAAAATGTATTCCGGTTGGGGAATCTTAATGAAGCAGATACTGATTTATTTGCCATGTCCTTGTAACTTTCCTCTAAATTGTAAATTATTTCAGGAGAAGTTTATTTTTAAATTTCTAATGAGTGCATCGCGAGAGTCAACATGAGAGATATTTATAGATCAATGTTAGAACTCAAACTTAATGAAACCAGTGATTTCTTTGAAATTACAGAAGAATATGAGCAACACTGCTCCAACAACTGCTCTGTGGGACTCCTCATTACATTTCAGGGCTGGGCATCTCCAGCCTTCACGTGCGCAAGCTAACCAGCTGGCCTCAGAGCGTTATTCATAGCTTCTGCTAGCCAGCCAGGCATTATAGCAGCAGGAAAGCACCTCCATGTGCTTAGAGACAATGCTGAGAGTGGGATGGATGAGAGAAGAAACTGTAAAGGCAGGATCAAAGAAACAGGTAAATAATTCATATCACTGGGGTAAGGGAGGAAATTAAAGGAAAGATAATGCCGTTAACTAAACAAGAAATCAGAAGAAGCTACTGGTTTGATGGTAAGGAAGATAAATTTTCTTTTTAAGTGGATTGATCATAAAGTACACAAGACATTTCAAATTAAACATCGGGCAGACTGTAAGAACCAGGAGACTAAAACTCAAACAGGAAATCGGTTCTGGCTTCTAAATAAAGAACTGATCGTCTTCCTCAAAATTTTTTCAAATTGCTATATATTACATTCATCGTTTAAATCTAAGCAATCAATAGAGTTTTTACTACTGGTAAATTTGAATGTTGAAAACTAATACCATTCTCATGTTGGGTCAAGGATATATCTGCTTTTATTATTGAGATAACCAGCAGTATTAGTCATAAACCAACTCCAACTTTCACTAGTGCTGAATATATTATTAGGATTAAGAACATCCTAACATAACACAAAAATTTCTAAAACATTAGGTTTAGATCACCAATAAATTTAGAACATAGAAAACCAAAAAATCCAGTGGAAAGCAGCTTAGTNTAATTGTATATAGACAATCTTCTTTACGAAATGCACTATTAATCTTCTTACATAACAGTAGATCATGTTGTTCAATTAACTGAAGTGCTTTCAGTTAGCTCACTTGATGATAAAAAATAAATAAATAAGCAATGATAGTCCATAATTGGAATCAAATACTGAAACAGGCTAATCAACTTTGTAAGACTAAGGGAACTTCACAGAGTTACCCTATTCATATTCTACATAACAAATCCATCATGACCTGATTACTGTTTATAAAATACTAACATAAGGATTTTTTCAAAACATTTATTCTATTAGTCACAGTCTAAACCAATGTAGAATTCATTAGTCACAGATGCCACTAGTTATTAACAATTTCCTGAAGGCATTTTTACCCTTAATATTTGCTACATTTGCTGCTCATGCATTTTAATTATAAATTAAAACCAATGCAAATATTATAATCAGAGAAACAGAGAGCATTTCTACTCACTGAAATACTATACTTAAAATCACTTAAGTTTCAGAAATTCTTCATATCAGCTGATTTACATCTAGTCCCATTACACCTGCAGGTGATTAAAAAAATATATCTACTCTAAATTTATCATCACATAAATCATACTATCAAATATTTCTTAATAGTGTTATACATATTTTATGATGGAAAATTTTCTCCAAGTTGCTATAAATCTACTTTGTAAGATCATTAAATAGTCAATGTCATCAACTCAAGAAAAACATATTTAGGAATTTTATTTGAATATTTGTTTTCTGATTTTAATGATTTTGCTAACCCTATAAAATGAAAAGAATGCAAAATCAGTGTCTTTGGTCCTTTTTGGAAATAATATGGACTATGACTAATATTTAATGTAAAGAAAATTATGTATATATTCATATTTATTGTTAATATTCACCACTAGTTTAATAAAGATTTGTTACATGTCTACTATGGGCGATGTGCTGGCCACATTAACCGCCACTTACCTGTAACACCTTAATTAACTGCATGCTGTCTCCGTGTCTGGAATGTCCTATTTTTCCACATCTACTCAGTGGAGCCTCCTCCTTTAAACCCACTGTGAGCATTAACTCCTCCGCAAAGATTTATTCTCCATTTTACCTCCCACTCTGGAGGCTCAGAAGGCAGAGAATCTGCTGGCAATGCAGAAGACCCACGTTCGGAAGATCCCCTGGAGAAAGGCATGGCAATCCACCTCAGGACTCTTGCCTGGAGAAGCCCATGGACAGAAGAGCCTGGTGGGCTACAGCCCATGGGGTCGTGAAGAGTCAGACACGACTGGGCGACCAACATTTTCACTTTCACTCACACCTAGGCAGACTCGGTCACCTGCTCTTCTGTGCTATTAATATAACATTACTCACTGCCCATTAAAGAAGGTGAATTGTGATTGTTTATCCATCTCTGAAGAATCTGAGTGTGTCACAGGGTATATGTGGGTTATCTCTATACACCCTACAACAGCTAGCAGTAAGAATGCAAATATTTTTTGCTCAGTAAAGTTATATACTTTAGTAAACAGAGTGTTTTAAATCTTATTGCTCTCTGGAAATGCAGTTTATTTTACTCAATTAATTAACAAGTATTTCTTGAGCACTTTCATTTTTACTAGATATCTTTTTTGTATGACTATTTCGCATCTTTTTAAAAATTTTAAGTTTTTAATTGGAGGATAATTACTTTACTATATTGTGTTGGCTTTTGCTGTACAACAATGGGTGATAGTCGCTCAGTCATGACTGACTCTTTGTGACCACATGGAGTGTGGCCCGCCAGGCTCCTCTGTCCATGGAATTCTCCAGGCAAGAGTACTGGAGTGCAGAGCTGTTCCCTTCTCCAGGGGATCTTCCCAACCCAGAGATCGAACCTGGATCTCCTGCACTGCAGGCAAGTTCTTTACCATCTGAGCTACGAGGGAATCAGCCATAGTATACACCTGTCCTTTCTCTCTGGAGTCTCCCTCCCACACCCTCACCCACCCTCTAGGGCATCACAGAGCACCAGGCTGGGCTCCCTGTTTTGTACAGCAACTTTCCAATAACTGTCTATTGTACACGGGGAAATGTATATATTTCAGTGCTATTCTCAATCTGTGCCACCCTGTTCTTCCCCAACGTGTCTACAAGTCATTCTCTATGTCTGTGTCTCTATTCCTGCTCTGCAAATAGGTTCATCAGTACCACTTTCTAGATTCCATATATATGTGTTAATACATGATATTTGTTTTTCTCTTTCTGACTTACTTCATTCTATATAACAGGTTCTAGGTTCTTCTACCTCACCTGATTCAAACTCATACCTACAATGAGGTATCACCTCACACTGGTCAGAATGGGCATCATCAAAAATCTACAAAAAATAAATAATGGATAGGATGAGGAGAAAAGAGAACCCTCTTGCACTGTTGGTGGGAATGCAAATTAATACAGCCACTATGGAGAACAGTGTGGAGATTGCTTAAGAAACTAGGAATAAAGCTACCATGGACCACAGCCTTGTCTAACTATGAAACTATGAGCCATGCCCTGTAGTCCCACCCAGGATGAATGGATCATGGTGGAGAGGTCTGACAGAATGTGGTCCAGTGGAGAAGGGAATGGCAAACCACTTCAGTATTCTTGCCTTGAGAACCCCATAAACAGTATGAAAAGGCAAAAGGATTGGACACTGAAAGATGAAATCCCCAGGTCAGTAGGTGCCCAATATGCTACTGGAGATCAGTGGAGAAATATCTCCAGAAAGAATGAAGGGATAGAGCCAAAGAAAAAACAACACTCAGTTGCCGATGTGACTGGTGATGGAAGTAAAGTCCGATGCTGTAAAGTAGAATATTGCATAAGAACCTGGAATGTTAGGTCCATGAATCAAGGTAAATTGGAAGTGGTCAAACAGATAGCAAGAGTGAACATTGACATTTTAGGAATCAGCGAACTAAAATGCACTGGAATGGGTGAATTTAACTCAGATGACCATTATATCAACTACTGTGGGCAAAAATCCCTTAGAAGAAAAGGAGTAGCCTTCATAGTTAACAAAAGAGCCCAAAATGCAGTACTTGGATGCAGTCTCAAAAACAACAGAATGATCTCTATTTGTTTCCAAGGCAAACCATTCAACATCACGGTAATCCAAGTCTATCCCCTAACCAGTAATGCTGAAGAAGCTGAAGTTGAATGGTTCTATGAAGACCTATAACACCTTCTAGAACTAACACTCAAAAAAGATGCCCTTTTCATGACAGGAGACTGGAATGCAAAAGTAGGAAGTCAAGAGCTACCTGGAGTAACAGGGAAATTTTGCCTTTGAGTACAAAATGAAGCATGGCAGAGGCTCATAGAGTTTTGCCAAGAGAACACAATGGTAATAGCAAACACCCTCTTCCATCAACACAAGAGAAGATTCTACACATGGACATCACCAGATGGTCAATACAAAAATCAGATTATTACATTCTTTCCAGCCAAAGATGGAGAAGCTCTATACAGTCAGCAAAAACAAGACCAGGAGCTGACTGTGGCTCAGATGATGAACTTCTTATGGCAAAATTCAGGCTTAAATTGAAGAAAGTAGGGAAAACCACTATATCATTAAGGTATGACCTAAATCAAATCCCTTACAATTATACAGTGGAAGTGACAAATAGATTCAATGGATTAGATCTGATAGACAGACTGCCTGAAGAACTATGGATGGAGGTTCATGACATTGTACAGGAGGCAGTGATCAAGATCATTCCCAAGAAAAAGAAATGCTAAAAGGCAAAGTGGCTCTCTAAGGAGGCCTTACAAATAGCTGAGAAAAGAAGAAGCTAAAGCCAAAGGAGAAAAGGAAAGATATGTCCATTTGAATGTAGAGTTTCAAGGAATAGCAAGGAGAGATAAGAAAGCCTGCCTCAGTGATCAGTGCAAAGAAATACAGGAAACAATAGAATGAGAAAGACTAGAGATCTCTTCAATAAAATCAGAGATAGGAAGGGAACATTTCATGCCAAGATTGGCTCAATAAAATACAGAAATGGTATGGACCTACAGAAGCAGAAGATATTAAGAAGAGGTGGCAAGAAAACGGAGAAGAATTGTACAAAAAAGATCTTCATGACCCGGATAACCACGATGGTGTGATCAGTCACCTAGAAGCAGACATCCTGGAATGCCAAGTCAAGAGGGCTTTAGGAAGCATCACTACAAACAAAGCTAGTGGAGGTGATGGAATTCCAGTTGAGTTATTTCAAATCCTTAAAGACGATGCTGTGAAAGCGCTGCACTCAGTATGCCAGCAAATTTGGAAAACTCAACAGTGCCCACGGGACTGGAAGAGGTCAGTTTTCATTCCAATCCCAAAGATAGGCAATGCTTAAGAATGTTCAAACTACCACACAATCGCACTAATTTCACACGCTAACAAAGTAATGCTCAAAATTCTTCAAACCAGGCTTCAGCAGTATGTGAACCCTGAACTTCAAGATGTTCAAACTGGATTTAGAAAAGGCAGAAGAATAAGAGATCAAATTGTCAATATCCATTGGATCATCAAAAAAGGAAGAGAGTTCCAGAAAAACATCTACTTCTGCTGTATTGACTATGCCAAAGCCTTTGACTGTGTTGATCACAAGAAACTGTGGAAAATTCTTAAAGAGACTGGAATACCTGACCAACTTACCTGCCTCCTGAGAAATCTATATGCAGGTCAAGAAGCAACAGTTAAAACTGGACATGGAACAACAGACTGGTTCCAAATAGGAAAAGAAGTACGTCAAGGCTGTATATTGTCACCCTGCATATTTAACTTATATGCAGAGTACATCATGAGAAACGCTGGGCTGGCTGAAACACAAGCTGGAATTAAGATTGCTGGAAGAAATATCAATAACCTCAGATATGCAGATGACAGTACCCTTATGACAGAAAATGAAGAGGAAGCAAAGAGCCTCTTGATAAAGCTGAAAGAGGAGAGTGAAAAATGTGACTTAAAACTCAATATTAAGAAAACTAAGATCATGGCTTCCAGTCCCATCATTTCATTGCAAATAGATAAGGAAACAATGGAAACAGTGACAGACTTTATTTTGGGGGGCTCCAAATCACTCCAAAATCACTGCAACCATGAAATTAAAAGACACTTACTCCTTGAAATAAAACTTATGACCAACCTTCAGTTCAATTCAGTCGCTCAGTCATGTCTGATTCTTTGTGACCCCATGAATTGCAGCACTCCAGGCTTCCCTGTCCATCACCATCTCCCAGAGTTCACCCAAATTCATGTCCATAGAGTCAGTGATGCCATCCAGCCATCTGATCCTCTGTCATCCCCTTCTCCTCCTGCCCCCAATCCCTCCCAGCATCAGAGTCTTTTCCAATGAGTCAACTCTTCACATGAGGTGGCCAAAGTATTGGAGTTTCAGCTTCAGCATCATTCCTTCCAAAGAACACCCAGGACTGATCTCCTTCAGAATGGACTGCTTGGATCTCCTTGCAGTCCAAGGGACTCTCAAGAGTCTTCTCCAACACCACAGTTCAAAAGCATCAATTCTTCAGTGCTCAGCCTTCTTCACAGTCCAACTCTCACATCCATACATGACCACTGGAAAAACCATAGCCTTGACGAGACGGACCTTTGTTGGCAAAGCAATGTCTCTGCTTTTGAATATTATTCAACCACAAAAAAAGGAATGAATTTGATTCAGATACTTTTTAAAGTCATCCTATTCATTACCTTTAGAAATCTTCCCCAAATCCTTAAGAGATTGTTGTTTTATCTTCTATTTTGTAGATAACTGCCAAAATCAATTTCTCAGGTGTCCTGAGTATCCAGTAGATTTTTCTGAATTTTTATAACTAAAAAAATGCATAATTTACCTGCTTTCTTTCTTATTAAATATAATGTATTCAGTGCAGTGAATTTTTCAGGACTTGGT
>SJYQ01000310.1:166775-238683 GCA_006410935.1 Redunca redunca
AATGTTTGATATTTTTTTAAAGCTAAATGGTTAAAAGATAGTATTTTTTAAAAACTGCCACATTTCTTTCATAATTTGGTTAACAGCTAAATGTTAATCTGTCAAACTGTGAAAGAAATATTCTGATATTTTATATAGATGTTTCAACTAGAACACATACAATGAAAGAACACTATTTTTTATCACAAGGTGATACTACAAGTGACGCAGCAAAGGTTCTGATAGTAATCATCTTTCCAGCTATTTAGGGAGATGGCAGACATGCAAGAAAATATTAGTGAAAGAAATGGCATATTGTGGTGCCAAGTGTTGTTAAGAAATGCGTAAATTTAAATTCTGTGAGTGTAATATATTCAATTAGTTTTGAATTAAAGCAGAGATATAGGGGAAGCCTAGAGCTGTCAGATCACATAAAGGGCTTTCAGTTAAATTCTATTCAGCAGGGGTTGAGTTCCTACTCTATATGGAAGCACTCTGGAGGCAAAATAAATGATGCATAGTGTCCTCCTTCAAGGAGTTTAGGTTTATTGATCCAATGATGAATCAGAGAAAAAAATTAATACTAGTGAAAGATATATTTTTAATAATTTAAGAAAATAATAATCCAACAGAATTATCTAGACTTCTAAAACCAAGAATCACATATATAGTATTCATACTATTTCAGCAATTTGTAATAAAATAGTAAACTTGTAAGAAATTTTGGAGCAGATTGCTTCTTAGCAATAAATTACATTTCTTCTAAAGTGATATTCGTCAAACATACTGTCTCTGTGTTATGGGCTCAGTAGTATCCCCTCAAAAATTGGTGATGAAGTTCTAATCTCCCATACTTCAAAATGTGACCTTATTTGGAGATAAGAGTCTTTAAAGAGGTCAGTTAAAATAAGGTCATTGAGGTGGGCCTTAATCTAATGTAACTGGTGTCCTTATGAGAAGACAGAATTTGGACACAACCAGGAACAGAGGAAAGACACAGGGAGAAGATGACCGTCTACAAGCCAAGGAGAGAGACTTGCAACAGCTCCTTTACCACAGCCTTCAAAGGAACCACCTTGCTGACATCTTGATCTGAAGCACCTAGCCTCCAGAACTGCTAGGAAATATGTTTATGTTGTTTAAGTCAGCCCAGCCTGTGGCACTTTCTTATGGCAGCTCTAGCAAGCTGCAACAGTCTCTCTGCTTTATTCTAATGTAACCATCATCATGCATCTGAGATGGACGTTTAGGCTCCTGGGAATGGGGAACACTGTCTCACTTTCCATTATATTTTCTAAAAAAAAAACATTAATCTAATCAGATAATAAAATACCAATAAAGAAAATAGTCACAGGAAGAAAAAAAGAGAAAAAGTAGCTACCTCACAGCGTGGAACTAGAAATGAGGACTTTGGGGGAGCTGCTTTATATCATAAGCGCTTCGTTTGTTCAGTTGCCCAGTCATGTCCAACTCTTTGCGACTCCATGGACTGCAGCACACCAGGCTTGCCTGTCCTTCACCATCACCCAGAGCTTGCTCAAACTCATCTCCACTGTGTCGGTGATGCCATCCAATCAGCTCGTCCTCTGTCAACCCCTTCTCCTCCTACCTTCTATGTTTCCCAGCATCAGGATGTTTTCCGGTGAGTCAGCTCTTCACATCAGGTGGCCAAAGTATTGGAGCTTCGGCATCAGTCCTTCCAATAAATATTCAGGGTTTGTTTCCTTTAGGATTCACTGGTTTGATCTCCTTGCAGTCCAAGGGACTCTCAAGAGTCTTTAATCATTTGCATGTATTATTTTAACAAAAATTCAATAGATGGAGATAGGTAGGTGGGTAATTACAAAGAAAGAAAAAATAAACCAATGGGCAATGTGCCCACATTTAAATAACCATTTAAACAATTTAAATCAACAATGAAGTTTTAATTCTCACTTCTAAAGTATTCACAAGGGTATTTTGACTCTCTGAAGTTCATAAACAGAATTTAAATCACCCAAGCAGAAGTAATTTGCTGCTTTTAAGCCAAAGCCCTGACTAGCCAGAGAGTTGCCTCTAGGAATTAACCAGAACAAAATCCTGATTAAACAACTAATTGGCTTATCTGCTAATGAAAAGGAAATCGAAGCACATTTCTCTACCTCAAGACACAGAGTCATAAAACAGAAGTTTTCAGAACCACCTCAGAGATGTTTAAATCACTGACAATAAAATTTAACAAGGTGAAGCCTAGCGAAGGAAGCAATGAGAATACACAAGATCCTGATCCGAGCAGTGAGTCGCGGCAAGCCACGGGACAGGTATGCGCCCCACAGCCCTAAATCACTCCTGATTCACATCATTTCCTGGCTGGGAGAGGGATTTTCATAAGCACTGGGATGTGTGACTTCTCTGAAGTTTTACCTGCTCCCGACAAAGTCATGGACTGTTCGTCTTTGGGGTTTATCCCCATCATTTTATATATACTGCATATATTGGCTTTAAAATGGACTAATGCGCAGAAGACTCTATTACAATTTGGAAAAACCAAGTAAGACTTGTTGATTTTCACTTCTGCCATCATCCAAAATGAAATCATTTCTCAAGTATTAAGCATGTTATATGATCTAGTTCCAACAGAGAAGGTCAAACATCCTGGGCTTCGTAAGCTGTATTTTAACGGTGGTTTATCTAGACCAGAAGCTCAATGAGGAGGAGTTTGCACTGAGGACAACTATCAGTATTTGAAGATATTTTTTGTTGTCACAGTTCAAGGGTAGGAAGTTACTGGGATCTAAAAGGGAAAGGCCAGAGATGCTGCTATAAATCCTAGAATGTGCAGGAGAGCCCTTTACAACATAGAATTATCCAGGTTAACACTTTAATATTACCAGAATGGAGAAACCATGCTCTGGAAAAGATATTTTCTTAAGTTTTAAGTCTGTTCACCTTTAAAATAAAGATAATACTTGCTTTGTAGCCTTGGTATACAAACTAGAGACAGTATAGATAAAGCATATAGTAGGGCAATTCTTATGACCATTATTAATCATTTGTATCTTTATGACAGATTTAAGTCCAAATGATAATCATATGATCAACATTCACTTACAGCTATCTATAAAACAATTTTCATGAATTACTCACTAGATTTACCTAAAATCACAACATAAGATTTTTAAAACAAGAATTATTTTCTCATCTAAGAGAACTGGATGAAAGATGTCAAGTACAAACAAGAAGGTACCTCAGGGACTGGCATAGTATGGTCTAATGATTCAGGTTTAAATGAGCCTGCTGCTGCTGCTGCTAAATTGCTTCAGTCATGTCCGACTCTGTGTGACCCCAGAGACGGCAGCCCACCAGGCTCCCCCATCCCTGGGATTCTCCAGGCAAGAACACTGGAGTGGGTTGCCATTTCTAGAGTACATAAAATATCAAGATTACCTAATGTTAGCCCTGGAAAATTTGCCTTCCTTTTCTGATTAACACTGACCGTTTTTGCAGTGGAGAGAATTGGAGAAAATGTGCTTAGCATGGCTTTACGAGAGTGTCCTTGACTTCTTCTAATTCTTGTGTCAAAATAAATAACTCTTAAATATATAATAATAAATAACTCTTAAATCTCACACTTTAAGAGTTATTTATATGTTTAAAAACTTATAGACTGTCACAAATGTTGAGCTGGGTACTTCCCTTCCGCTAGCCTTGTTGTGTTTCTCTCTGGGAAAGTCATTACAGCAATGTTTGCCAACTTGCCAACTATCATGATTATTTTCCCACAGAGCACATTAAAAAATGGCTAATACATTATTCTCATGGAGAACATAATAGCTAACAGGAATTACTATGTGCCAAACAAAGTGTTATCCCTTTTCAAGCACTATTGTATTGAATACTCACAATACCCACAGGCCCTGTTATAATTTGCTATTTACACACAACTGACAAATTGCAGACTCTGAATTGGAACCCTGTTCTGATTTTAGTGCCTGAGAGCTAAATCATTTAGGTTATGTTGCTACAGAACAGGAGAAATAGTAGTTGAATCAACTTTTCGAAATGCTTAACTTACTTTTCAAAATGCTTAACGAAAAAAAAGTGGGGGGATGCTAGAAACAAGGCAAAAAAAAAAAAAAACACAAAAATTCAGGAGTTGTCTTTCCTTCAGAAACATTAACACTGGAGAGCTAGTCAGAGGAGACCCCGGTAGAAGCGCTCTTACACACTCTGTGCCATTCTGACGGCCATAGTTTATGGATGCCCATCAGGAAGTCTGCTAGCATCACATATCTTAAAAGTCATATCAGGGAATTATTTGTGTCTACTCTTTCCAATAATATGTCAGTAAAAGGAAAATAGTTTTTTCTCCAGTTTCAACGACGCTAAATGTTAAAATTGACACAAAGTTAAACCCCTATTTTCCTCTACAGAATATAACCTTTTAAAATGACATTTAAACAACACATTTCTGAAATACAAATAGATTATTTGAGTCCTATAAAGAAAGATCTAGGAATGAATAAATCAATTTACATTGTATTTTAACTGTCATTTAAACAGTTAATTCTCAAACCAAAATATCATAGGTAATTCAGATTTGTAAATAGCCACTAAATCAAAAATTGAAAATTCACACTTGTCCAAATTCTCTCTCATACTCTACAGTAAAGCATTATTCACATAAATTTATATTTATGTACACATAAAACTATGATGAAAATGTTAACGAATAATATGACATAAAAGTACTTGATTGAAGTCAGAAGGCTTTGTCACTATTTCATAATCTATCCAGAGATCTGTTTTCTAGGCAGTTAATCAATTCCTTATTCAATAATATAAGAATAATAATAGCTGCCTTGCCTAACACATATGATGTTACAAGGCTGAAATTAAATCATCTAATTCATTTGCTTTTCAGTTTAAAATGCGTCTGACATACAGTGTCTAAAAGTAATGTCAAGATTCATATCAAAGCTTATAAGATTCTTAAGACCCCTTCCTTCTTCATTGCCCTCATAGCCTCGCATTTTTCCCCTTCTGAGCACTTCTGTGGTCTCCCTTCTCCTATACACACCTTAGGCTTTTGCTAAATGTCCATCCATGGAGAATTTTCCATGCCTTGTCCATCTGGAAAACTAAAATCTCATCTGGATTTGTAAATTCAAGAGTCACTTTCTCTCCAACAGTCTCCATCCTTCCCCTTCCACTACAATAGAACTGACCACTCCACCTTTAGTCCCACTCTAGGGTCCACAAACATTTTCTCATCACCTATAACATCTCTTGTCAGTTACATTTGTGTGTGTTTATTCCCCATGCAAGACTGGGAGCAGCCTCGGAGCCAGTTTTTCTGTGCTTTAACCTTATCTCTTGATTCACTCTGTCCCCATAGAAAAATCTTCAGGTATACACTGGCCACATCCAGCGAGATATACTTACATTTCAAGGAAAGTGTAAGTATTCAGATAAATGATGAGGTAGAGGCAAATGATGTACTCTTATATGCAGAGTACATCATGAGAAACGCTGGACTGGAAGAAACACAAGCTGGAATCAAGATTGCCAGGAGAAATATCAATAACCTCAGATATGCAGATGACACCACCCTTATGGCAGAAGGTGAAAAGGAGCTAAAAACACTTGATGAAAGTGAAAGAGCAGAGTGGAAAAGTTGGCTTAAAGCTCAACATTCAGAAAACAAAGATCATGGCATCTGGTCCCATCACTTCATGGGAAATAGATGGGGAAACAGTGGAAACAGTGTCGGACTTTATTTTGGGGGGCTCCAAAATCACTGCAGATGGTGACTGCAGCCATGAATTAAAAGACGCTTACTCCTTGGAAGGAAAGTTATGAGCAACCTAGTTAGTTTATTCAAAACCAGAGACATTACTTTGCCGATTAAGGTCCGTCTGGTCAAAGCTATGGTTTTTCCTGTGGTCATATATGGATATGAGAGTTGGACTGTGAAGAAGGCTGAGCACCGAAGAATTGATGCATTTGAACTGTGGTGTTGGAGAAGACTCTTGAGAGTCCCTTGGACTGCAAGGAGATCCAACCAGTCCATTCTGAAGGAGATCAGCCCTGGGATTTCTTTGGAAGGAATGATGCTGAAGCTGAAGCTCCAGTACTTTGGCCACCTCATGTGAAGACTGACTCATTGGAAAAGACTCTGATGCTGGGAGGGATTGGGGGCAGGAGGAGAAGGGGACGACAGAGGATGAGATGGCTGGATGGCATCACGGACTCGATGGACGTGAGTCTGAGTGAACTCGGAGATGGTGATGGACAGGGAGGCCTGGCGTGCTGCGATTCATGGGGTCACAAAGAGTCGGACATGACTGAGCGACTGAACTGAACTGAACTGAGAGGCAAATGAAATCATGGAGGGAATAAAGAAGAGAGCTATGAGTAAAGACACCAAAGTCCTTTCTTCTCTCCATCATTTTGACTTCTATCACTAAAGACTTAGCTCAGAACCAATGTTCAGGCTATGGGAAGTGAGAATTGTAAGAAACATGTGTCAGGGAGAAGCAGCAACCACACTGGCAAAAACAGACTATGGCCAACAAGCTGTTGATGTTGAAGCTGATTATCCAATAGGAGAGCCAGGAATACTCATCTAAGTGCAAGAACTATCATTTTTAGTATATCATAAACAAATGATCAGTTTTGACGATTGGCTTGATAATGAAATGAAAAACTCTTATATTTACATTCAACTTCATTCTTATGTAAAATCACATGTTCAGTTTAGTTCAGTTGCTCAGTCGTGTCCGACTCTTTGCGACCCCATGGACTGCAGCACGCCAGGCCTCCCTGTCCATCAGCTCCCGGAGTTTACTCAAACTCATGTCCATTAGGTTGGTGATGCCATCCAACCATCTCATCCTCTGTTGTCCTCTTCTCCCACCTTCAATTTTTTCTACCGTCAGGGTCTTTTCAAATGAGTCAGTTCTTTCCATCAGGTGCCAAAGTATTGGAGTTTCAGATTTAGCATCAGTCCTTCCAATGAATATTCAGGACTGATTTCCTTTAGGATGAAATGGTTGGATCTTCTTGCAGTCCAAAGGACTCTCAAGAGTCCTCCAACATCACAGTTCAAAATCACATATACAGTCTCTATTTTTTTTTTTCTCAAAGGGAGAAAACAAAAATGAAAAGAAATCTCTCAAAACCAAGATGCCACCAGTCTCAGCTGAAGAGTCACAGACCAAAATCCAAGGTAAGACTCAAATTTGTAGGAAAAAAAGTAAAAAGTTTATTTCCCTGAAATGTATTGTCTGATGAAGCACAATATTCCTTGACTAGATATTACCTAGGGTGATGTTTAAGACAATGTGAAGATATGGATATTTACAAAAATTATTTCTTCATTCAGTCATTTATTCAATAGATGTCTTCTTTTTCACCTATCACATGCCAGGCACTGGCTTGTGAATTAGAGATACAATGGTAAATAATTTGGGTCAAGTTTATGTTAATATAGCATATAGTTTTTCAGATAAGTGTTATGAAAACAATAAAATAGATGTGGCCTGTGCATGTGTAACGGTTCTCTGTTCCTCTGCCAACTCTCTCCTCCAGAAATCTTATCTACTCCTAAGGCTAACACATTCATTTCAACACTGATGATTCTAAATTCACATCAGACCAATTTCTTTTTTAAGACCCTGTTCAATATTTTCCAAGTAACCACTTGACAAATATACCTGAATGTTCTACTGCCATCTCAAAGAAAGCATGACTAAAATTGAATTCCTTATCTTCTCCTTCAAATAAGCTCCCTCTCCTGATTTATTTCTATTCCAGTTTCTAACTGTTTTTTCTTTTTCAGTCTCCTGGGCTCAAAACCTAATTGATGTTTTATTCCTCTGTCTAGGCTGCCCTATAAAGAAAATTAGCCACCAAATCTTCTTTCATAAGGGCTCTCAAACCCACTTCATCCCTTTCCAACCCCAACACCAGTGCTGTCCTTATTAGTAACTCATGCCGGCATGACTCCCAGGCCCTAAGTGACCTCTTCTGATTAGAACTCTATTTCACCCAATCTTTCTCCTTTTTGTCCAGCCTCAACAGTATTAGCAAATTACTTTTTCAAAATTAATCACTATTTTGATCTCCCATCCCTGCCAGTCTCTTCTAAAGAACTTTGAGTGCCTCAATATTGCCTGCAGGACAAAATCTAAATTACTTCACCTGACTTTGTAGGATCTAATGAAATCTATTCCCACTCCCTCTTTCTAGCCCTCCTCTCCTATTTCTCCTGAGTTAGGAACACAGTCACCAGGAAAACGCAAAAATGATAGAGGAATCACTAGAACAAAATATGCTGTTGTTAATAGCATAATTATTGTTGTAAACCTAGGGTAAACGTCTTAGCTTTTCATATTAAACAAAGGTCTATCTATCTATCTATGATAATGTTTAATGATACTCTAGTTTTACCAGAATAAATCTTGGGGCTGAGGCACAGTTGAGTTTTCACTAGCCAAAATTCCTGTCTATAAAGAGGAAAAATAAGAATATGAAAATTACAAACAAGATTGTAAATAAACAATCACAAGAAAGGTTGTAAGTAAACAAATTACTCCAAAGTAATATCAACACACTCAAAAGCTGAAGAAATGGTCCCATTGCCAGTATATCTGACTGCTCTTACTTTAGAGAAAGACAAAGAGTCTATGTGAAGAAAATAACAATTTAACAGAAAAATGTAGAATAATCTTGAATGACTGGAGGAAAATAATATGGTCCCAGTTTGAAAGATAACATTGTGGAAATAAAAATCTATTTTTATAATTAAGTCATATTTCTATTTTTATTATTGCTCTAGTTTTATTGATTTTATTTATTTTGAAATATAGTTCCAGATTTTTATTGTTCTTATTAGAATGAAGAGAATGCTTACTTTTCTCCATAGAAATCAGCTATTTTGTCTGCTATCATTCTTTTGCATTTTCATCTCCTCCAAGATAACAAAAAGAACAGTGTTTTATCAAACAGCCAGCATTTACCATTAACTTACTTAAGAAGAAAGAAAAAAAAAAAGTGAATGTTCGACAATGTTTTTCAACATGAATGTAGTTTAATATCACCTCCTAACTCATTCCTAAAGCTAGGCTCTTCAATTGTTAGATTATTTGATTTAAAATATTTACTCTGATGTGTCACTGAAAGGGAAATATTTAATAAGCATAAGACTATTTCTGATAAAAGTTCACATATATAAAATTTCCACAGATAGTAAGACTCCTATACCAAGAGGATATAATTTAAAAAACAAAATATGTGTTCTTGACATTTTTTTCCCTCCCATTTTTTGTTTTGCTGAAAGTTTTCACTGTCATCTCAGGTTCAGAGTTGTTAACAAAATAAGCCACTCATCTACAAATAAATAATGCAAACATTTGTTAAAGAATTATCTAGCTTACTTTCAATAAACTAACATTAAAGAGAGGGAGAAACAAAAAGAGCAGAAGATACATCACCAAACTGGGTTTTGACCAACATCCAGACTCAGTCAGCGCTGGGAAGTCCCGAGTCCCAGCATCTGGAGTCCCAGCTGGGAAAGGGTCCCAGGCAGCAAGGCCGCGCCCTGGGTGGGGCTTCAAAGACTGCAGTTCAGTTCGGGGTTCCCACCTATAACCCCAGGACGCACTGATCTCAGCATCCATCTGTGACCAGTTTGCAGCTCTGGATTCCTGTTAGTTTTAGCATGGACTGTTGCTAAGGCTGGGACCTGGTTGCCCTGGCCCCCTCTGGGTCTCAACAATCGCAAGGCTCCCCCATCTTATCTAAGGCGCTGCAGGTCTTGCACTCCCAGCAAACAGTCACTCCCAGTCTGGGCAGTGTCCAGGCGGGTTAGAAGCAAGGTCAGAGGCCCACTCGGCTTTGTCTCTGAAGCCTAAACAAGACTATTTATTTAATTTCCCTAACACCTTAATGAAAACAAAACTTCAACCGAAAGACACCTCTCTCAATCCTAATTCCTCTTTGACTATTGCCTTGTTCCCACGTCCTCCTTTAGAGTAAGACTGCTTGAAATAGCTATATATACTTGTAGTCTCGGATTCCTGTGGTCTCTTTCTTTTTTATTGAAATATAGCTGCTTTAATGTTCTATTAATTACTTCTGTACAACAGTGGCTCAGTTACACATATACATACATTCTTTTCCATATTATTTTACATTATGGTTTATTATAAGATATTAAATATCTTTCCCTGCTCTATATAGCTGGACCTTTTTCTTTTTTTTATTTATTTATTATTTTTAATTTGATGGCACCTGGTCTATGTGCAGCACATGGGATCTACTTCCCTGACCAGAGATCAAACCGAGGCCCCCTGCTTTGGGAGCACAGAGTCTTAGCCACTGGACCACCAGGGAAGCCCCCGGACATCTTTTCTACAAAGCCCCCTAGGGCTAGACCTCACTGCTTGTCCCTTCCACATGGACTAGTCTGCATCTGCTGATCCCAGGCTCTCCCCAGCCCTCTCCCACTCTCTCCCCCTTGGCAAGCACCAGCCTATTCTCTGTGTCCCCGATTCGGTTTCTGTTTCATAGATAGGTTTATTTGTGCCGTAATTTAGATTCCACATATAAGCGATACCATCTGGGGTGTGTCTTTCTCTTTCTCACTTATCTCACTTAGTATGACAGTCTGTAGTTGCACCCAGTTCAGTTCAGTTCAGTCGCTCAGTCGTGTCTGACTCTGCAACCCCGTGGACTGCAGCACGCCAGGCCTCCCTGTCCATCACCAACTCCCAGAGCTGTATCCACGTCACTGCAGATGGCGTCTTTCCTTTTTATGGCTGCATAGTATTTCATTGCATATATGTATCACATCATCTTTACACATTCATCTCTCAGTAGACATTTAGGATTTCTCCATGTCTGGGCTATTGTGAATAATGCTGCTATGAACACGGAGGTGCGTGTATCTTTTTGAATTATAGTTATGTCTGGATATACGCCCAGGAGAGGGATTGCTGAATCATTTGTTAATTCTATTTTTAGCTTTCTGAGTAACCTCCATTCTGTTTTCCACAGTGACTACATCAACTTCCATCCCCACCAACAATGTAGGAGGGCTCCCCTTTCTCCACACCCACTCCATCTCTTGACATCTTCTTAGCAACGATTTAAGAACATTATTTAATCTTCAATTTTTTTCAAAAGGAATAGAAGGTTTTTCTGTAGATCATATAAGAATTTTCACTGCATACAATGAACTGTGGTTAACAAAGGGAGGAATTGAGGAAAAGAGAAACACCCTACAGTAGAAATCAAATCTACACAAGCCAAAGGAAGGAAAAACCCACAAAACTGTCAGCATGATTCAATTGATTCAAGATGATTCAACTATAATTCTGTTTTATTATCACCTTTTTTACTTTTATTGAAGTATACTTGATATACAATGTGTTAGTTTCTGGTTTGCAGAAAAGTGATTCACTTATACATAGATTGTGTGTGTGTGTGTGTATATATATATGTATATATATATACATATATATAATACCCATTCTTTTTCATATTCTTTTCCATTATGGTTTATCACACGATGTTGAAGATAGTTCCCTATTCTATAGCGTAGGACCTTGTTTGTTACCTACTTTATGTATTGTACCTTGTATCTACTAATCCCAAACTCCTGATTTATCCCTCCTCCACCTCCTTACCCCTTTCATAAACTTGAGTTTGTTTTCCATGTCTGTAAATCTGTTTCTGTTTGGACCTGGAGAAGGGAAAGTCTACCCACTCCAGTATTCTGGCCTGGAGAATTGCATGAACTGTATAGTCTATGGGATCGCAAAGAGTCAGACATTACTGAGAGACTTTCACTTTCACTGGATATCTGTATTTTTTCTTTGAAGATATGTTTATTTAGGCCTTCTGTCTATTTTTGTTGTCTGGGTTGCTCGTTTTTTTCTTATTGAGTTCTATGAGTTATTTGGATATTTTGGAAATTAAGTCCTTGTCAGCACATCATTTGCAAGTATTTTCTCCTGGTCTATAGGCTATCTTTTCATTTTTTATGGTTTCCTTTGCTATGGAAAAGTTTATAAATTTGATTTAGTCTCATTTGTTTCTTTTTGCTTTTATTTCTATTTCCTTGGGAACCCTAAGAAAACCCTGGCATGATTTATGTCAGAGAATGTTTTGCCTAAGTTCTCTCCTAGGAGTTTTATATTGTCATACTGTATGTTTGAGTCTTTAAGCCACTTTGAGTTTAGTTTAGAGTATGATGTGAAGAGGTATTCTGACTTCATTGATTTACACACAGCTGTCCAACTTTCCCAGCACTGCTTGCTAAAGAGATTGTCTTTTTTCATTGTATATTCTTGCCTCCTTTGTGATTAATTGACATAGGTGTGTGGGTTTGTTTCTGGGCTCTCTTCTGTTCTGTTGATCTGCATGACTATTTATATCATGCTATTTTGTTTGCTGTAGTTTTGTAATATTGTCTAAAACCTGGGAGATTTATGCCTCTTGCTTTGTTTTTTTCCTCATGATTGCTTTGGCAATTCTGCATCTCATGTTTATATGATTCCATATAAATTTTAGGATTATTCATTCTAGTTCTGTGAAAAATTCATGAGTAGTTTGATAGGAATCACATTAAATTTATAGATTGCTTTGGGTAGCATGGCCATTTTAATAATGTCAATTCTTCAAATCAAACAGTATGAGATATCTTTCCATTTCTTTAAATCATTCTGTTTCCTTTATCAGTGTTTTATAGTTTTCAGCATATAACTTTTTCACCTCCTTGGTCAGGTTCATTTCTAAGTACTTTGTTTTTTGATGAGATTTTAATAGCATGAGTTATTTTATAATACTAATGGTCTCAAACCTGTGGTTCTCACATAAAAATATAAACTTAATGGCATGAAACCAAGGATCACATCTTCAGGATTATAAGTTTATTCTTATTATATTTTATTCAAAGTATATTTGTAAGCTTAATTTTCATGATTGGTAATAAAAACTCTTTGTGGAAGCTCCATTTAACAGAGGAGTATTTGAGTAGGAAGGAGAAAAACAGCATCATTTAAATTTGTAAACTAAGCATGTCTTCAACATTTTTAATAGGAATAACAGATACTTTGTTTTGAAAAAGTAAAAGCAAAATTATTACTGCTTAAAGATAGCATCTTACACATGGTTGGTATTTTCGTGTTCTTCACTTCAAAACATGCAGGTGCAATGTCATAATATCTGCAGATGTTGATTTCTGATTATAGAACTCTTATCTTCTGCCGAGCATGCTTTAATTTATATCTGCCATGGAAATGAAGAATGCAATATATTTTAGATTCAAATAAAGATAATTTACTAAAGTCCTCTTTTGATTACAATCATCTTTCTTAGGATTACACTTCATTTATGTTACATTAAATGCTTCTTTAAATAAATGTTTTGGTACCAGGAGGGAATATGTAAATAACTTACCTAGTGATTCCTGATGCTGTAAAGTGACTCTGTTGTGTGGAAATGGATCAAAATTAGGTGCCCATTGCCAGTATGATGTGGTAGGTTGAATAACGCCCCCCTCAAAGATGTCAACACCCCAACCCCCAAAACCTATGAGTTTCTTACCTTACATGGAAAAAAATTGCTGATTACATTAAGGATCTTGAGAATGGGAATATTAGTCTGGGTTATCCAGGGGACTTCAGTGTAGTCAAAGGGTCTTTACAAGTAGCAAGAGGGCCAAAGGCTGAAGAAGGGGCTGGAATGAGGGAAGCAGAGGTTGCATTGATGTATTCTGAACACGGGGGAAGGGACCCTGAGCCAAGGTATACAGGAAGCCTCTACAAGCTGGGAAAGATGAGGAAGCAGATTCTCTCCTAAAACCTCCAGAAAGAACACAGTCTGTCCTAAAACTTCTGACTTACAAAATTTCTGTTGTTTTAAGCCACTACATTTGTGATAATTTGCTATAGCAATAGAAAACCAACGAATATGGCTTCAAAACACTTCATACTTTTAAAAGTCACAATTAAAAAGATTTTTTTCTGTCCAAACAATCATGCAATTAATACTAAAGGCAGTGTTTTATACTAGAAAGGGCATTGATTTTAGAGTTTGACACTCCTGAATTCAAATTATAATTCCACTACTTACTAGTTTTTCTGTGACCTTAGCCAAGATATTAAATATTTGACTCAGAGCTTGCTCATATATGAAATAAGGATAATACTGTCACGACTAGGTTGTGGGTATGAATTTAAGTAATATAGGTAAAGCACTGAGCATTGAGGTTTGTAAATTCCAGTGTTGACAGAAGTCAGGGCGTGTAAGTGAGGATTGCGCATGCCTGATCCAAAGAGCCCCGAGGCCACGCGGCTCCTACCAGCCGCTGCCACTTGGGGATATGGGTCACATGCTTCCAGACATTCCATCTCCAGTCTAGAGAGACTGCAAAGACAAATCTTAGCTTGAAGTGTCCCAGTTTTCAAACGTTGACGTTGTAAATGTTCGTGGATTCCCCTTTTTTAAATCACTGAAGGAAAAACTGAATTCTTGTCAAATTTAACCCGTATTACCATCCTGTGGCCTCTAACACACCATGTCACGTGTAGGTTCTCCATGTTGCTCAAACCTGTGAACGTTGACAGCCCTCAACAAGATGCTTTTAGTTCTCCTCTTACCCTTCCCTTCCTCTCCACTCGTGCCTTTCAGCCCAGACTTGGTGCTGCGAACAGACTACAGCTGTGGGATCCCCCCAAACCCTCTGGGCCAAACAGCTCTCCACAAGCAAGATCCCTGCGCTCCAGGTCCAGCACAGTGCAGGTCTGCAGAGCATCCCAGGCCTTGCCAGCTCCCTCCATCTATCCAAACTGACGTAGCATGCATCTCAGCTGATTCTTAACAGTTTGAACAGAGATCCAGAGAGACAAAAACAGCTCTAGAGCTAAAACTATTCTAAAAAGTAAAACATGTTAATTTTTTAAAATATAGACGAAAAAAAGAGGGACAGTCCTAGCTTATTTAAACAAGAGACCCTTCTTTGGGCTTCCTGGGTGGCTCAGACAGAAAAGAATCTACCTGCAATGCAGGAGCCCTGGGTTTGATACCTAGATCCAGAAGATCCGCTGGAGAATAGAATGGTTATCCTCGCCAATATTCTTGCCTGGAGAATTCCGTGGACAGAGAAGCCTGCCACCTATAGTCCATGGGGTTGCAAAGAGTCAGACACCACTGAGCAACTACACCACTCTTCAGTCCTTGGCAGTAACAATTAACTTGTACAATTTAACTTGCCTTATGTAGGGTAGAAAAATAGACAGCCTATCTACTGAAATCTAATTTATAAATATCAGTAAATTCCCCATGTAAGAACAGCTTGACTGGCATCCAGAAGAGGAACTACTATGGTTAATTTTAGCATTATAGTCCATTCTCTGTGACTGACATCAGTCTTATTCACCAGCCAAATGTAAGGTGGGAATATAGAAACTACAACAACAACAACAAATGAATGAAATTTTTATCAAAATTGCTCCAAGCATATTTCTCTGCTTCATCCGAAAAGAAATAGTCTTACATAGTATATAACTAGAATTATAGAGCTCACTAAGGAATATTCTTTCAAAAATGATACCTAATGTAGTGATGGACCAAAGAAATGAGAAATGAATAAACTTGACATGTGAAATTTCTGAAAATGTAGTCTAGAAAAAAAAATAATACAGTGTCTTTTATGGTTTGAAATGGGGAAGAAAAGTCCCAACCATGCTGGGTTGGCAAGGGACAGAGGCGCAATCAGGGCACCTTGGGTGGCAAGGGCTCACTGTAAGACAACGTGGATAACTGGAACTGAAAAAGCACTCTGGGGACAGAAGCTGTCCCAGGGGCTAATTGCCTCCTCTGTCTCCTGTTCACGGCCAACGTGGCTTCAGTTCTCCAGGCGGCTGTGCTCCTGTCTGCGTGTCTCCTCTGGACTGCCCTCCCACCATCTGCTCATTTCCTGGTCCATAGTCCAGAGAGTGGCCTGCCTGACGCAGGTAACAGCCACTGTTCTCAGTGCGCAGCCTCCTTGCGGCACGGCGGTCACGCGGCAGCTGCGCCTTCCCTCTCCCTCCGAGCTCTGGGCGCCCCGGGAACTGTTCCTGCATGTGACGCAGTGGAAGTGGGGGGCTGTGTTGGCTAAAAGAAGTTAGGCAGAGAAAGCATACTCTGTTTTAAATATCAAACAGAGGAGCAGACTAGGATCAAATACCTCAGTTTCCATCTTCTTTTTTTAACTAAAAACCTGAGACTGTAACCAATGTGAACTGGATGGGTGTTTTTCCTCCTTTATTATTTTTTGGACAAAATGCCATTGTTTGTAGCTTGAATGATTTAAATATATTTGCATAATTCAGTTACATCAAACTCTATGTTTTTAGGCTTCCTTCTACTAAAAAAAAATATAGGAAATAACATTCTGCTTTCCAAATCCCTGGAATCCTTTCGAGTAAACAAAAGTTCCTGTATACCCCACACACATTAATGCTGTGCAGACATGAAGGAGTTAATATAGATATTTTTTTAAAAAGATAATTTTAATTTATCATAGTCTGGCTAGTGGAACACTTTGTATTTATATTGCATTTTTCTCAAATGCAGTTTTTATCTAATCCTCACAGAAATCCCCATGACAAAAGTATTTCTCATTTTATGGATGAGGAAACTATTATAGAAAAGAGACTTATCTAGAGTCACCCAGAGAATTAGTGATGTAAGGATTAGAGCTCTCTGTTCGGTACCTAGCACCAGTAAATCACCACTTTCCTTAATATCTATACATAAAATGTATTTTCTAGGTGGATTATTCCCAACAAAATGTCCTAGAAATCAAGCATGACATTGAGAAAGTACCAGAGCTGATTCTGACACAGTACCAAAGCTACGTTATATGGATCTGTATTCTTTTTTGTTTGCTATTATTCATTTTTTTCTTATGGAGACGCATGTTAAAGCAAAATCTGCCTAAATGCAAAAATCGCTTCAGGACTTTTAGCATGTTACGGCTGCCTGGAGGAACTCTAACCTCTGACCAGATTCAAGGACCTCACCTGACACTCTTGGCACAGGCTTCTGCCTGCACACCTCCAGCAATGGGCCATCACTGCCTCACAAAAATGTGTGTTTCACTGTTAGAGAAGTTTAAGAGGGAAATAGATGGGGAAACAGTGGAAACAGTGTCAGACTTTATCTTTTTGGTCTCCAAAATCACTGCAGATGGTGACTGCAGCCATGAAATTAAAAGACGCTTACTCCTTGGAAGGAAAGTTATGAGCAACCTAGTTAGTATATTCAAAACCAGAGACGTTACTTTGCCAACTAAGGTCCATCTAGTCAAGGCTATGGTTTTTCCTGTGGTCATGTATGGATGTGAGAGTTAGACTGTGAAGAAGGCAGAGCACCAAAGAATTGATGCTTTTGAACTGTGGTGTTGGAGAAGACTCTTGAGAGTTCCTTGAACTGCAAGGAGATCCAACCAGTCCATTCTGAAGGAGATCAGCCCTGGGATTTATTTGGAAGGAATGATGCTAAAGCTGAAACTCCAGTACTTTGGCCACCTCATGCGAAGAGTTGACTCATTGGAAAAGACTCTGATGCTGGGAGGGATTGGGGACAGGAGGAGAAGGGGACGACAGAGGATGAGATGGCTGGATGGCATCACGGACTCAATGGACGTTAGTCTGAGTGAACTCCCGGAGTTGATGATGGACAGGGAGGCCTGGCGTGCTGCGATTCATGGGGTTGCAAAGAGTCAGACATGACTGAGCGACTGAACTGAACTGAACTGAGGTTTGTTTGTGTGTTTTATAAATTCCATGGATGGATTCCTCCTGTGCCTTCTGGACTGTGTGAAATAAATTTATTTTCTTGTCTATTTAATGGCCCTTCAAAGAATTGGAAATAACAGCTAGGTTGCTAGTTAATCTTCAGCACCTTAGCTAAAGAACTTCAGTTCCTCAAACATTCCTCTAATAAGAAGGTTTCCAGAACTCTCACCTACTCTGATTCCTTCTCCCTTAGATTTTGAAAAATTGCATGAGCACTTAATATAAAGTACTTCCTTTTTCTACTCTGTGACATTTTAGGGCACTCCATCAGATTCCATTGTATATGCACTGCTATAATGTTTGTCAGCTTCCTCTGTGTCATTTGACAATCTGCAAAGATGTAATAAAATTTCAAGTGTGATCAAAATGTTATGTTATAATTAAAATTTTTCTAAGGACACTTATACTCTAGCAATTATAAAATTAATCACAAGCTGAGTCATAAATATAATCTTGGGTGCCCATTAATCATATGCTTCGTAAACTGTGTTATTCACTTTTTAATGCCAAATGTTCATTCATTAAGAGGAAAATAACAGTATCATTCATGTATCTAATCAGAGTACTCAGATTTAGTCTTTATTAATTCATCCAGCAACTAGCACTCAGGTATTGTTGGTATCTAATAAAAAGAGCAGAAGCAGAAGATATTAAGAGGTGGCAACAATACACAGAAGAACTTCACAAAAAATATCTTCATGACCCAGAAACCCACTGAAGATGTGATCACTCACCTAGAGCCAGACACCCTGGAATGCGAAATCAAGTGGGTCTTAGGAAGCATCACTATGAACAAAGTTAATGGAGGTGATGGAATTCCACTTGAGCTATTTCAAATCCTAAAAGAGATGTTGTGAAAGTGCCGTACTCAATATGCCAGCAAATTTGTAAAACTCGGCAGTGGCCACAGGACTGGAAAAGGTCAGTTTTCATTCCAGTTCCAAAGAAGGGCAATGCCAAAGAATGTTCAAACTACCGCACAATTGCACTCATCTCACATTCTAGCAAAGTAATGTTCAAAATTCTCCAAGCCAGGCTTCAACAGTACATGAAAAGAGAACTTCCAGATGTTAAAGCTGGATTTAGAAAAGCCAGAGGAGCCAGAGATCAAATTGCCAACATCTGTTAGATCATCAAAAAAGCAAGAGAATTCCAGAAAGATATCTACTTCTGCTTTATTGATTACACCAAAGCCTTTGACTGTGTGGATCACCACACACTCTGGAAAATTCTTAAAGAGATGGGAATACCAGACCACATGACCTGCCCCCTGAGAAATCTGTATGCAGATCAAGAAGCAACAGTAGAACCAGACATGAAACAACAGACTGGCTCCAAATTTGGAAAGGAGTGTGTCAAGGCTGTCTATTGCCACCCTGCTTATTTAACTTCTATGCAGAGTACATCATGCAGAATGTCAGGCTGGAGGAAGCACAAGCTGGAATCAAGATTGCTGGGAGAAACATCAACAACCTCAGATATGCAGATGACGCCACCCTTATGGCAGAAAGTGAAGAGGAACTGAAGAGCTTCTTGATGAAAGTGAAAGAGGAGAGTGAAAAAATTGGCTTAAAACTCAACATTCAAAAAACAAAGATCATGGCATCTGGTCCCATCACTTCATGGCAAATAGACGGGGAAACAGTGGAAACAGTGGCTGACTTTATTTTCTTGGACTCCCAAATCACTGCAGATGGTGACTGCAGCCATGAAATTAAAAGATGCTTGGTCCTTGGAAGAAAAGCTATAATCAACCTAAACAGAATATTTAAAAGCAGAGATATTACTTTGCTGACAAAGGTCCATCTACTCAAAGCTATGGTTTTTCCAGTAGTCAGGTGTGGGTGTGAGAGCTGAACTATAAAGAAAGCTGAGTACTGAAGAATTGATGCTTTTGAACTGTGGTGTTGGAGAAGATTCCTGAGAGTCCCTTGGACTTCAAGGAGATCCAACCAGTCCATCCTAAAGGAAATCAGTCCTGAATATACATTGGAAGGACTGATGTTGAAGCTGAAACTCCAATACTTTGGCCACCTTATGGGAAGAACTGACTCATTGCAAAAGACCCTGATGCTGGGGAAGACTGAAAGGCAAGAAGAGTAGGGGGTGACAGAGGATGAGATGGTTGGATGGCACCACAGACTCAATGGAGTTTGAGCAAGCTCCCAGAGTTAGTGATGGACAGGGAAGCCTGGCGTGCTGCAGTCCATGTGGTCGCAAAGCATCAGACATGGCTGAAGGACTGAACTGAGCTGAATAAAGAGTTTTGTTTTTGAAACGGAACCCATAATGTATTTGCTGTTTTAAGAGTTAGAAATTTAACTAAGTAATAAGGTCACCTGCATCAAATATTCCAACCAATGAAAGCATTTTCAGGTCTACTTTTTACATTCATCCAAAAAGAGCCACTTGAACCAATGCCTAATTAAGAACCTTATTCCCAAATTAGTTTCTTTATTTGAATCCCTCCTTTTGCAGCAGTTATTTAGTGCCACTGATAAAATATAGAAGGTTGATGAATTTCATCAATCATTTCCTCTCTTGAAGAGGAAAGCAGGTGTTTCACACCTACACAGGTCATCACCCAGCCCTGCAGCAAGGGGGTCAGACAGTCTGGCGGTGTATTACCGAGGCCCAGCTGGATACAGAATCAGCCAGGTTTTTGGAGTGCACTCAGTACTCACCCTTGCGCATTCAGTAAAAGCAGCCATATCAGAACACTCTGATATCTGCCATGGGAACACATTCCAGGGCCAAATTTGACCAAGTATCCTGATGAGATCTGGCAATTGCTAGACAATGTGCAAAGAGCACAGTTGGCAGGAAGGCTCATTCCGTTCATTTGTGCAGCTACAAAAGAGGGAATCCTGCTGTCCATGTGTGAGTCTGGGAACAAGTACAATGCCCAGCTCACAAAACTTTACCCAGATGCCAGTGCAAGGTTTGCCATGTATTTTGGATTTCTCTTTCGTGACGAAGATGATGCAAACGATGTGACCATCTGTTCCCACAAACAAATAACATGCTGCGTGGATGAAAAGACACCCACACTGACTGTGCTTGATGGACATCCTTTTGTTTTCAGTTCTCAGAGGCATTTTTTTTTTTTAGTTGTTCTGCTTTGAATCCAAGAATGGAAAATAACTGATTTCTCATCTTCATCAATAAGCTATGATTGAGGATTTATTTTATAATTGAAATGCTTATCCACAAAGCAAATTAGGCTATAATTAATTTCTAAATAGCCCAGATTCGTCATAATGGAGCATCATTTTAGAAAGGCTTGGTAATGTCTAGAGGAGACCTGGTAAGATGTGAAGATCTGCTTACTTAGTTTAATCCAAATGTTGTGGAATAAAGAAATATTCTTTATTAGAATGGAAGAAAATAACTGCTGCAAAATGATTGGTCATGTAATTGGTACTAGCAGAAAAGTAACACAGCAAAAATACATATGCTGTGGATTGAATTAGCGATGGAAGAGGAGGAAGAGGATAATATAACTTTACCCATGTGCCTCTATAAGAAGTAGTCACTAAAAGTCTCCTGAGGAATATTCTGTTTTACAGATTCTGCCTCTTTTATATTCAGGAGGGCTTTATCTGAATTCTTTTATTCATTTTTCATGCTCTACTTCAATCCTAATTGCCGGGGTCCAGCCCTGGTGGATCCAGGGAATTCGAAGGTGGGGACGGCGTCGGCGTCTCTGGAAAAATACATATTTAATCACAGATATATAGAGAGATTAGAAACGGATAGTGTAGTAGGAAAATTAGTGGAGAAAAAGAGGCTGAATAACTTGGTTTACATGGAATAGCATCCATGCTCCAGATGGGAATTCAGCCAGAAAAATGGGAGCAAGAAAGAAACGACATGGGGGAATCAGTCTTTCTGGAAACTGATCTGATTTCTTTATTTTTGGGGTTTGTTTATATACCATTTTTTACATATAGGGATGAATACAGAGTCACATGGGGGTCAGCAGTCCTGACCTTCATCGAAATCAGGTGCTTCACATAAATGTATTAAAAAAAAAAATGTCTTGGGGATTTTACATCATCTTCTGGCCATGAGACCTGCTGACATTTTATGATCCTTTCTTTCTGAACCAAAAAAACTTATTTCTTCCAAAGGTGTTTTTTCTTAAACCAGGCACCACCCTCCAAATAAAGTTACATTCCTATAGGGTAAGGGTGTAGTGAGTTACAATCAAGAAAGGAATTTATTTAACCCAAGGTTAACATGATTAATCTTAAAGGCTGATACTTATTTCTCCTATATGTTTAAAGGTTAATACTTATTTCTCCTATATGCTAGTTATATTCATTATAAGGGCAGGGAACATGGAGATTTAGCAGCAAACATCAACCCAACAAGTGAAAATCCCTTCACCAATGTTCCCCTTAAGATCTATTTAGTCTTAAGATAGTGATAAAGTTACATTTTTACATAGCAAGGACACAGTGATTCATAACAAAGTACAGTGATCTATTACAAAAGAGAAAATTCATTAACTCAAAAAGTCTAGTATTGCTAACCTTAAAAACTACTATATTTCCTTTTCTATATTCCAAATACATTGATTAATATATTCCCAGGTGCCTAAGGATATGGAGGCCTGGCGGCAATCATTGACTCAACAATGAGAAAAGCCCTATGCTAATTAAGACTTTAAAAATACTCCAAAACTCTCTGTGCTGTTTATGGTTGAGAGGTAGTAAACAATCATGTGCGTAGTGGCAGGAGTATGGATAATCCTGTCACACAAGCTAGTCTGTCAGCAGAGAGGTTTGACCTGAGACACCCTTGTCACACCCAGGACAGGGAATTAGCAGCAATTATTGACACAACAAATGAAAAACCCTTCACCAATATAATTCTTGACCAACCCACTATACTAATAATTTCCAACTCCCCAAAAGAATTTGCCTTTAGTAAGTCTAAAACATCTCGTGCCTCTCAGGTTGGGAGGCTGTAAACAATCACATGTGGCCGGACGAACCTATACAGGTGGGCTAGATAACCTTCAGAGGAATCCGTAAGCTGAAACACTCTTGTCATGCCCAGGAATTTTTATTGCCTTGAAGCTGCACGTTAACTCCTTCTCCAAGAGAAATGGTTATGGGGGAGAGCCCCCCGTAAAGTCAGAGGTGTAGCTGAGAGCATAAAACAGACTCTGGTTTTGGGGTAGACGCTCGGGAACAGGGGGTTTCCTGAGGCTCGATCACGCCTTTGCGTATGCTGAAGCCTCCCTCCTCATGACCTTTGCCATGGGCGGAGTTCCTCACGCCTGGCTCCCGGCACCTAATATTCTTTGAGGGACAGGTATTCCTAAAAATTCATATGTGCACAAAATAGCTCATAGCCCTTTTTCAGTCCAGACTCCTTCCCCATGGAAAAAAATGCATACACAACATATAGTCTCAAGAGTTCCAGTCCAGGAATGTACTGGACATCCACAGCCAGAGGTTTAGAACTCTGCTTTAAAATACCGTACAGTGATTGCCCCCAATATCTGTAGACATAGGAAAAAGAGTTGGCCATCCACTTTCTTAGGCAGCAATACATGGCACAGTGTCAAAGATCTAGAAGATGATGGTGGGCGGTGGATAAAGAATAGATATGACTTGAGCCAAATACATAAGGAAAATTCTTCTCTTTATTTCTATTCAAGTTTTTTAGTACAAAATGACATGTGGAAAGTGTGTTTCCTATCTTCCAGCCAAAATTACTTTAATTCCAAAAACAAACGTAAATAGATGCAAAATGAAAAGAAAAAATCATCTTGGAAAATCCAGGAGTTTGTTGTATATTGTGTTAGTCACTCAGCCATGTCTGACTCTTTGCAGTCCCATCGACTGTAACTCGCTAGGATCCTCTGTGCATGGCATTCTCCAGGCAAGAATACTGGGGTGGGTTGCTATTCCCTTCTCCAGGGGATCTTCCCAACCTAGGAATCAAACCCTGATCTGGCCACATCACAGGCAGATTTTTTACTGTCAGCAGATAATTTTTTTTAATTGCAAGTAATGACTTTATTCTTGAAACATGTTCTTGAAAAGCTTAGTATATTGAAAACTTTTAGATGGATCATAGCAATTTTGATATTAAAGGACTTGTATGGTGAAAACTTTTGTAAAGTAAGTGATCATCTCCTGATTTATCAGTTTTGCAAACCCAAATTTTCAATACTGTGTTGGCTTAAGTTTTTAAAATTATAATGTACTCTAATAAAATAAGAATCATTATTTGTGCTTTTATTTCATTTCCTAAACATAGTACATCCAATTAAAAATAAATTAGAAACTGTGAATAATGAATTAAATTGTACTCATTGTATTTCTTTGCTCCCTCTATATTTTCTTTTTATATTAAGCAATTTAATTTCATTAAAATCTTCTCTAAAATTCAAATATTTACCCATGAATTGATTATTCTCTGGGTAAATTACAATTTAAACTATATTAATTGGAAATTGTATTTGTAGGTTTGAATGAGAAAATAAAAAATGGATCAAACACATGTTAGCTTGCATTGCTTCTTCAGAAAAGAGGTCATAGCTAAAATGATCAAATCAAAAATCATTTTTATCAAAAAGCAAAATTAGAATGAAAAATTCTAAATACCAATGACATCCTTTCTGCCTATTTTATTTTTCTGAATTTCTGATGAATCAATTTCAGCCATAAATTATGAATACTTTAGCAAACTGAAAATGCCTTTTGAATGTTAAGTATTTTGAATATTAATCCTCATTAATCTCAGCTTTGCTAATATCAAAAAGAAATTATGCCATGTGAAATTTTTGTTGCATAATGCACCACATTTAAGTGTATTTTTTAATCATTCTGAAGGTTCTGCATGTTATTAACGTCTCCTGAATAAGATCCTACTTTGTTCAGAGGAATCTGAGAGGAGGTGTTCTGGAGAAGACCATCCTGAAAAAACAAAACAAGCATCATCTGCTGTCCAACACAGCTGTATTAAGAGTGGCATATATTCTTCTATTTATATGTTGTTTCTTTTCCATAGATACAGTCTCTGAGAAAAATACACATGAAGATAAGACCACAAACGCTGACTCTCAAAATCCAACAGCATCAACTGGAGCAAAACCCGAGCAGAAGGAAATGGAGGCAGGGAGAGAAGACCCGGTCAGGTAAGAGCTCAATAAGACCCCTAGCTCTGCACTCTGAAGTTCGGACAGCTGGTCCTCATGGAGATGACTGAGCGACTTTCACGCCTTCCCGGTCCACACCCTAGCTGAGCACAGGCCAGGAGAACTAGAGCAGTCACACGGCGCAGGGGCCCCGGGCCGGAGCTGCAGAGTGGTTTCTGTCTGTCCAGCTCACTGTTCCTTAGCAGCCCGCCGCAGCCGCAAACCAGGATCTTTAGGTAGCCAGTTGGCCATAGTCCATAGCACACCAACAAAAACATTGTAGTCACATGTCTGAGTCATTAATATCATCTTGCCAACAGCCTACATACTTACGAGACTTGAATTTTTTTAAAGGACTTGAACAAAATGTATGATTCTTCTCTGAATTCTCAAAGAAATAGCTACTTCAATACTGCAAACATTTTATTGTTCCAGAAGATTATTATTTCCTTTCATCTGCTAAAGAAAGTGTGATATGATAACCAAGAATAATTACAGAAAGAGATAATCTTTATGCCACTGAAGGAATACAGTTATATAAATACTTCCCACAAAATTACTGGAAATATCACAAAGGAAATGGCAATTTCCATGTGAATCAGCGAATCCACAATAAAACCCAGTCCGAAGCTCCTTCACTTGGCCACCGCTTGGCATGTTATTATGTGTCCGCTGATCCAGTCTGAATTGCTTGACTATAGTCAATATAATTGAAATAAGCATACCCTTCTTATTTAGGAGGCAAGAAGAGCTGTCATTTATTAAAAAAGTGCAAAGTACCTTTGCTTCTCCTCCACCCCCTATTCCCACTTCTCTCCCAGCAGCTCTACTGTATTAAACCATGAGCTGCCAAGAGGTATTACAATGATAATCTGGGACCCAGTGTATTGGGTTGAACAACAGGCATCAGAAAGAGTGCATTTTCAATAAGTGTAGACTTGACTGTATAAGAAAATAAATTCAAGCTTATTCTACCACACATACAAAAAATAGCTTGACAAAAATTAAACATGGCATTTTATTTAGGCAGAGAGAAGATACTTAAACTCTGAAGTAAATATTAGACTCTCAAAACTGGGATAAATATTTATTTCACACCTGTAACGGGTGGCGTTTATAGATGGTTTACAGTCCTTTCGGTGAGTCACTGTTGTCTTTACTGCAAAGACAAGCAGCCAGGGCACAGAGAGGTTAATTAGTTTGCCTCTAGTAGTAAGGTCAGCTCCGCCAAGACCAGACTCGGAAGCGTCAGATCCTGGAATGGAACTCTCCCTGCCTCCCACCAGTGCACGCGCTGTTAACAGCTTAACTTTCTGAACTGATCTCTCTTTCTAGCATTTATTTTAGCATATTTTATTTTTTGTAACAACCAGGATGATAGGTAGCTTTTCAAAGGACTGAAGTGAAAGCCATAACTAACATTTTTAGGGATGCATTCTTCTTCACCTAATAGAGTACTTTCACTTTTCTGAAGTATGAAAATGCAGACATTTCAGTTACCCAGAAAATGGGTCATATCTTAAACACACAAAACTCCTGGACATGGCCTTGTCTGTTACCCCAGAGCGTAGTTACTTCCCCTTCTTCCTATCTCTCCGCTCCAGTCACACCAGTCCCATTTCAGACTCTTGTACTCATGAACTGATTATTCTCCGGAATGTTCGATTATTCATTTTGCAATATGGACTTCCCAGGTGACTCAGACAGTAAACAATTTACCTGCAATGCTGAAAACCTGGGTTCAACCCCTGGGTCAGGAAGATGCCCTGGAGAAGGGAAGGGCAACCCACTCCAGTTTTCTTGCCTGAAGAACCCCATGGGCAGAGGACCCTGGAGGGCTACATTCCATGGGGTCACAAGGAGTCAGACACGATTGAGTGACTAACACTTTCACTTTCACTTTGCAATATAAGCAGCAAAAGCTCTTGAAAATTACGACAGAGTAAACCCCTGTTAGTTTAAAGCTCTGGCTTTATAGCCAACCACACTTTCCCTCAGGATTGAGGGAGAACCAGTTACATTGAAGGAGCAGCTTAAAAGGGTGACTGGAAATTCCAATGTCACTTTTGACTAATATGACTAGAAATCTTAATTTTAAATCCCATGGAGGACTTACCAAAGCCTTCCTCTTTTGATTTCACAGGCATCAATGGTACCACATCTTGAGTCCTACAGAGCAGAGGTCTTGTACATAATTAGAAAATATCAATGGTAAAATAAATTTCTATTAAGAGTATTATTTCACAACACTCTCAATGAGTAAAAATGAGTTTGATATCTTCAGTTATTAAAAATCAACAACTTTAAACCTGGGCAAGGTCAGGTTTTAAAAAGCTCCTTCTCCTTGAAAAACGTTAAGGATTTGATTGACTGCAGGTGCTAACTATAGAAGCTGTGTGAATGACACTCTCACCTTGACTTTTTGAACTTAAAAAAGTTAGATTATTAATAAATAAAACTTAAAGCCAGGTTTTTTATTCTAAGTGCATCTATTTTATCCTCTGACCTAAGGCATGGGTTGAATAGGAATTATGTGTCTAAGCTGATTGATTAGTACTGGGGAGAACGCTTGTTGTAGGTTTTTCTGTGTGTGTAAAGTGCACTGTGATACTATTGCTATGCCTTTAGTTTCTGTCACACTTAGCAAAAGCTATGCCAGAGGTAGATAACAAGAGAACCAACGGGATACAGATATAAATATATTTTTAACAACAAGATTGTTGTTGTTCAGTCACTCAGTCATGCCCCTCTCTTTGTGACCCCATGGACTGCAGCACGCCAGGCTTCCCTGTCCTTCACCATCTCCTGGAGCTTGCTCAAACTCATGTCCATCGCGTCAGTGATGCCATCCAACCATCTCAATCTCTGTTGTCCTCTTCTCCTCCTGCCTTCAATCTTTCCCAGCATCAGGGTCTTTTCCAGTGAGTCAGTTCTTCACATCAGGAGGCTAAAGTATTGGAGCTTCAGCTTCAGTATCTGTCCTTCCAATGTATATTCAGGTTTGATTTCCTTTAGCATTGATAGGTTTGATCTTGCAGTCCAAGGGACACTGAAGAATTTTTCCCAACACCACAGTTAAAAAGCATCAGTTCTTCAATGCTCAGCCTTCTTTATAGTCCAACTCTCACATCCATACATGACTACTGGGAAAACCATAGCTTTGACTAGACGGATCTTTGTTGGCAAAATAATGTCTCTGCTTTTTAATATGCTGTCTAGTTTTGTCATAACTTTTCTTCCAAGGAGCAAGTGTCTTTTAATCTCATGACTGCAGTCACCATCTGCAGTGATTTTGGAGTCAAAGAAAAGAAAGTCAGTCATTGTTTCCCCATCTATTTGTCACGAAGTGATGGGCCCAGATGCCATGATCTTTGTTTTCTAAATACTGAGTTTTAAGCCAACTTGTTCACTCTCCTCTTTTACCTTCATCAAAAAGTTCTTTAGTTCCTCTTCGCTTTCTGCCATAAAGGTGGTGTCATCTGCATATCTGAAGTTATTGATGTTTCTCCCAGCAATCTTGATTCCAGATTGTGCTTCATCCAGCCCAGCATTTCACATGATGTACTCTGCATATAAGTTAAATAAGCAGGGTGACAATATACAGCCTTGACGGACTCCTTTCTCAATTTGGAACTAGTCTGTTGTTCCACGTCTAGTTCTAACTGTTGCTTCCTGTGAAACCTGCATACAGGTTCCACAGGAAGCAGTTACGGTGGTCTGGTATTACCGTCTCTTCAAGAATCGTCCAGTTTGTGGTAATCCACAAGGACTTCAGTGGATCACAGAGGCTTTAGTGTAGTCTATGAAGCAGAAGTAGATGTTTTCTGGAATTCTCTTGCTTGGTCTATGATCCCATGGATGCTGGCAATTTGATCTCTGGTTCCTCTGCCCTTTCTAAATTCAGCTTGTACATCTGGAAGTTCGTGTTCACATACTGTCGAAGCCTGACATGGAGAATTTTGAGCATTACTTTGCTAGCATGTGAAATGAGTGCAATAGTGTGGTAGTCTGAACATTCTTTAGCATTGCCCTTCTTTGGGATTAGAATGAAAACAGACCTTTTCCAGTCTTGTGTATAAACAAGACTTTACGTGTATAAAGAGATTTATTATAAGGAATTGTCTCCCATGATAATGGAGGCTGGGAAGTCCCAACATCGCCAATCAGTGAGCTAGAGACCCAGGAGAGCCAATGACGTCGTTCAGGTCTAAATCTGAAAGTCTCAGGATTGATGGTACAGTTCCAGTTTGAAAGCTGGCAAGCTCAAGACTCCAGAAGGCACAAAGAGCTCTTGTCCCTGCCAGGAGGCGTCCCTCTCACTCATAGGAGGGTCCGCCTGTTTGTTCTGGTCAAGCAGGCCCTCAGCTGATTGGACACACAGCTGTGTACTCAGGCTGTGGCTGCGAGGGTGCTTTGAATGACTTTAACATTTGAACATGTAGACTAAGTAAAGCAGAGTGCCCTCTCTAATGTAAGTGGCCCTCATCAGATCAGTTGAGGGCCTGCATGAGTGGAACAAAATAGCTGACCCTCCTGTGAATGAGAGGCTCCTCCTGGCGGGGACTGGAGCTCTTCTTGCCCTCAGACTCTGTGCCTCCTGGGGTCTTGAGCTTGCCAGCTTTCAAACTGGAATTATGCCATCAATCCTGAGACTTTCAGATTTAGACCTGAACTACGTCATTGGCTCTCCTGGGTCTCTAGGTGGACCCAGTGGTAAAGAACCCACCTCCCAATGCAGGAGACGTAAGAGGTGAGGATTCGATCCCTGAGAAGATCCTCTGGAGGAGGGCTTGGCAATCCACTCCAGCATTCTTGCCTGGAGAATCTCATGGACAGAGGAGCTGGCAGGACGTGGTCCATAGGATTGCAATGAGTTGGCCTTAACTGTCGTGACCTGGCTCGCATCCACAAATACCTGGGACCCTTTGGCCCAGGGTGGGTGACACATACTATTAATTATCACGCCATCTCCATCATTCACATAAAGCAGTTGACACTTGTTTTTCTGATGCTAAAATATGCTCTTTTCTCACCATTTCACAGCCCTCTCCTCTTACCTGCAATGGACTGAATGTTTGTGCTCCTTCAAACTTCACGTGCTCAAACTCTAACCCCCAGTGTGATAGTGCTAGAAGATTGGGTCTTTAGGAGGTGGACTCCATCATAAGTGAAATTCTTGCCCTTATAAAGAGGCCCTTGAGAGCCCTCTTGTCCTCTTTCCACCATGAGAGAATACAAGAATCCTATAAAACAGAAGAGAGCTCTCACCAGGACCCAACTATGCTGGCACAGTGATCTCAGACTTCCAGCCTCCAGAACTGTGAGAAATGAATTTCGGTTGTTTACATGCTACCAGTCCATTGTATTTGTTATAGCAATCTAAACTGAGTCAGACATCACCCAGCTCTTCAACTTACAGCCTCAGTATGCTTAGACATACACAGCAATGACCTTCCTCATTATGCCACAGAAGAGAAATTCTAATGTTAACTATTTACATGTTTAAAAAATATTCTCTTTTCTCAAATATAGTTTTGTGAAGATAGAGGAGTATGAATATATGCCAAAGCCAAACTTACATTATTTTGTCTATTAGCTCTTTATACAAACACAAAAAGGTGAGTAAAGTTTATATTATTATTATAAAGATGTGAATTCATAAAATAAAATCACTATTGTGATCCTGTGATTTTTTTATCCAACTCCCAAGAAGTTTCTAAATACAGCCTAAAATTAATTTTCTAGCCATAGTAATAGTACTTATCTCAGATACATGTCAGCCCAGGAGGAGATTTCTTTTCAAGATATCCAAGTATTACATGTCTACCTTTCTGACTCCATTCTGAATCCATTTGTGGTAAACTAGTTTATTTCTTTTTATATTTATTATTTTTTATATCATTTCAGAGTTTTTGTAAACTGTTTAGCTAAGGGGAAAATGTTCTTTGCAAATATTCCCAGAAAAAAAGCAACCAACTCATTATCTTGTCAGATGAACCATTTAGCTTCTAAAAGACATGGGGTTCACCCCTGGAAAGTCCCAGTGATGCCGTTTGTCCATTACTAAGAAAAACAGCCCATTTCTGGCATTCCATCTCAGCACAGTCTTATTTTTTAATATAAAAAAGTGTATTTTGATGGACGCTAATGAATAGCAAGCAAAAGAAGATGTGTTTTGCCTGGAAATGTCAAATAGCTATGTCTGCAGAGGAGACAACGTTGAATGCCTGATAGGTTAAGTGGTTGAATGATGAACAAGCAAATGAGTGAAAAGTTCAATGCCCGTGGTGGGGTGCAGTGCAAGACTGGCTTAAACGTCTAGCGCATGGCTTTTCATCACCATCATGCCAAGAGGGAAGGTTATTTCTTTGAATAGTCTTCTTTGTTCATAATAGCAATCAGTCTCTATTTGGGTGGTTTTCAAATAGGCAGTACTTCACAGCAGGGACAATGAGAACAGAATAGAATTCAGAGTCTTATCAGCACTCATAAACAGTGATGTTTATTGTCTTGTAGCTAGAAAAGGCAAGAGTCACTGCCAGAAAGACACTTAAAAATCCATATGTGACTTTATAATTGAAGTAGAAAAAGAACGTCAGCTATCAAGTTTACAAAATAAAATACAGTTGATACTGTAAAAGTTTATAAGATTGTAGAAACCATAAAATCAGCTACCCATTTGCTGATTTTATGGGATGAATAATAAAGAATGATGCACCATTACACTTGCTGCTGCTGCTAAGTCGCTTCAATCGCGTCCAACTCTGTGTGACCCCATAGATGGCAGCCCACCAGGCTCCCCCGTCCCTGGGATTCTCCAGGCAAGAACACTGGAGTGGGTTGTCATTTTAACCCCTATTAAAATTTGCCTCTACGGTAAGCAATACTTTTATAATTAGGCATTGCAAACACTTTTAACAACAGATTGGCAACTCATATTAATAATGATTGCTAACTATATTTCTAGCAATATGACAGACTAAATATTTATATTAATAGAAAACTCTTTGAGGAGAATGTAATTAACTCTACTAGGTAAAATGCAAAACCTACATTTTAAAGCATTCCGCAGCTAGTGACAAATAAATTCTGATAGAAAGTTTTAGAAACTGGGTGTTTGCCTTGAGGATTTTCCAAAACTCGACAACCTAGATCAGAGTTGAAATATATCACTAGTGAAATAAAACCTGGAATTAAACTGGATGCAAAAACAGATTGGAAATTCTTTCATAAAACTAGAATTCCACCAGGTAACCCACTGAAGAGTAAACTATTTCTCAGAAGAAGCTTGAGTAATACTTGGCCTTTGTCCTGATTTTGAGTGGGAAAAATGGAAGAAATTTAAAATTGGGGAGAGAGGCAGGGGATGGGGAAGAAAAGAGGAAAGAAAAGGGGAGGAGATGAAAGGGAAAGGAAGAAAAGGAAAAGGGAGAAAAAAAATTACTAGCCACAAGTCAGTATTCATATAAACCTGGAACCAAGATTCTTATACTATCTGTATCCTAAAAAAAATTGAAGCTAAAAAATATTTAAAATAATTAAGTTTGAAAGCTCAGATACCTTCAAAAATCCAACAAAATTTGGACAATAGTAAACCTTAAAACCACATCTCAAAATATCCCTATTGATAAAAGTCCAACTTAAGCCCAATTTATTCAAAAATTACTAAACATACGAGGAAATAAATATGAACAACAATGCAGAAGCAACAAACTGCAGAATCAGACTCTTAAAAACCTACAGAGGATGAAATTATCCAAAATAGTATATTGCATAAAATAAGTATGCTATATATATATTAAAAGAAAGAAAAGACTGAAAATAAGACAAGAAACATCAATTAAGAATTTGTCAGAACTGACAAGGTATTTTTGCAAATTAACTGAGAAAAACATCTAGAAACAAAAAATATAACCCCTAAAATTAGAAAGTTAGTGAGCTAGACCACAGATCAGAGAGTTGAAGAGCTAGCAAAGTGGATGACAAATTGGAAGAAATCACCCAAACTTCCACCAGAAAGAAAAAGGATAAAAGCTATGAGCAATAGATTAAAATTAAGAAGTGTGGAGGCAAGCATGAAAAGATTAAAAATGAATATAATCAGAATTCCAGAAAAAAAGATAATAAATAGAATGGTGAAGAATAAATATTCAAAGAGATATTCAAAGAGTTTTTCATTCCAATCCCAAAGAAAGGCAATGCCAAAGAATGTTCAAATTACCATACAATTGCACTCATTTCACATTCTAACAATATGATGCTCAAAATCCTTCAAGCTAAGCTTCAGTATACATGAACAACTTTCAGATGTACAAGCTGGATTTAGAAAAGGCAGAGGAACCAGAAATCAAATTGCCAACATCCACTGGATCACAGAAAAAAACAAGGGAATTCCAAAAAAATTCTACCTCTGCTTCACTGACTATGCTAGCCTTTGACTGTATGAATCACAACAAATGTGGAAAATTCTTAAAGACATGGAAATACCAGACCACCTTACCTGTCTTCTGAGAAACCTATATGTGGGTCAAGAAACGACAGTTAGAACTGGATATGGAAGTGACTAGTTCCCAACTGGTAATGGAGTACAACAAGGATGTATATTGTCATCCTCCTTTGTCCATAGGGTTCTCCAAGTAAGAGTACTGGAATGGGTTGCCATTCCCTTCTGCAGGGAATCTTCCAGACCCAGAGATCAAATCCCAGTCTCCTGCATTGCAGGCAGATTCTTTACTGTCTGAGCCACCAGGGAAGTCAGAATGTACATGCAGAGTACATTATGTGAAATGCTGTGCTTGATGACTCACGAACTAGAATCAAGATTCCCGGAAGTAATATCAACAACTTCAGATATGCAGATGATACCACTTTAATGGTAGAAAGTGAGGAGGAACTAAAAAGCCTCTTGATGAAGGTGAAAGAGGAGAGTAGAAAAGCTGGCTTAAAAAGCAAAGATTATAGCGTCTGGTCCCATCACTTCATGGCAAATAGATGCAGAAAAAGTGGAAGCAGTTACAGATTTTATCTTTTTGGCTTCCAAAGTCATTGTGGATGGCCACTGCAGTTATGAAATTAAAAGACACTTGCTACCTTGGAAGAAAAGCTATAACAAACCTAGACAACATATTAAAAAGCAGAGACATCACTTTGCCAAAAAAGATCCATATAAGCTATCATTTTTCCAGTGGTCAGGTACAGTTGTGAGAGTTGGACTATAAAGAAGGCTGAGCACTGAAGAACTGATGCTTTTGAACTGTGGTTCTGGAGAAGACTGTTGAGAGTCCCTTGGACAGCAAGGAGATCCAACCAGTCCATCCTAAAGGAAATCAGTCCTGAATATCCACTGGAAGGACTGATGCTGAAGCTGAAGCTCCAATACTCTGGCCACCTGATGCCAATAGCCGACTCACTGGAAAAGACCCTGATGGTGGGAAAGATTGAGGGCAGGAGAAGAAGGGGACGACAGAGAAAGGTGGTTGGATGGCATCACCGACTTAAAAACATGAGGCTGAGCAAACTCAAAGTATAGTGAACAACAGGGATGCCTGGCATGCTGCAGTTCATAGAGTCACAAAGCGTCAGACATGACTTAGATACTGAACAGCAACAAGTCCTAAATATATTCTGCTGCCACTTTCACACATTGGAGAAGGAAGTGGCAACCCACTCCAGTGCTCTTGCCTGGAGAATCCCAGGGTCGGGGGAGCCCGGTGGGCTACCGTCTCTGGGGTCGCACAGAGTTGGACACGACTGAAGTGACTTAAAAGTACAAAAAAAAAAAAAAAAGATTTTAATTAAAAATATACAGGCCACATAAAATAGGAAAAATAAACTAATATCTGACTTAACTGTAATAGTGGAAACTAGTAGACAGGAGAATAACATTATCATGTTCCTAAAAGTAATAGTCTAGAGTCGTCTACCTGGTGAAATTATTATTCTAAAATGATCATAAAACTGAGATACTTTCAGTCAAGCAAAAAGAAGAGAGCTTAGAAATGTTTTAATGTATACTTTAGGGGAAAAAAAAACTATCTGAGGAAGAAATACTCACACTGGGGTAATCAGAGATCAGAGGAGAAAAAGAATTTATTGTGAATATTTCAATAAAATACCAATTATTCATTTAATTAATAAATAGTTAATTTAAAATTAATTTCTTATACTTAATTCTACATTATTATTCTAAATATTATACAAAGAATTCTGCAGTTTAAGAATTGTTGTAAGAGGTAGGAGAGCTTAATTTCTTATACTTAATTCTACATTATTATTCTAAATATTATACAAAGAATTCTGCAGTTTAAGAATTGTTGTAAGAGGTAGGAGAGCTGCCTGCGAATTCAAGGGTGGAAACTGCAATCCAGAAATTAGAGAAGTGCAGAAATTAGCTGCCAAAGCCACAGCTGCCCCTTAACTTCAAAGGTGGAGACTGGCAGTAGAATATGATTTTGAAGAAGGCTTAAGAAGATCTGCTGATTCTGAGGAAATATGCTCTGGTCTTCTGCCAGAGACAACTTCCTTTTAACTTTCAAATTGCCTACAAAAGTCTCTCATTGGTGGAATTTAAATCAGAACCCTTCTGGCAGAGGAGTCTTAAAAATAAGGTTCTCAGGCCTTCAGACACTGCAATAACATGGAAGAGTGTATAAGGAACAGAAAGACTACTGATTGCAAATAGACAATTCAGCACAGACATTCAGTAAAAAATGAATGAAGGAAAACATATGGACAAACAGAAACAAACACTGACACCATGAAATAATTATGAAAGTGAAAGTGTTAGTTGCTCAGCTGTGTTCAACGCTTTGCGACCCCAAGGACTGTAGCCTGCCAAGCTCCTCCATCCATGGAATTCTCCAGGAAAGAGTACTGGAGTGGGTTGCCATGCCCTTCTCCAGGGGATCTTCCCAACTCAGGGATTGAACCTGGGTCTCCTGCACTGCAGGCGGATTCTTTACCATCTGAGCCACCAGCGAAATAATTATAATAATGTCTAAACTGAAGGTTAAAAGTGAAATAGAACTGAACTATTCCCTCTATAGTAAGATGATTACATACAAAGAATTAATAATTAGATCAATTTTAGAACTTCCTAATGAAACACACATGTTAAAATATATTTGAAAAACACTAATTTAATTAAAACATACACTAAATCTATATGATTTTAATATTATAAGATGATAGACAAGAGACAGAGAGAACACTGAGTAATTACGTCAATTACAAATGAAATTGATGATTCCAGCTCCTTGATAGCTGAGTTTAAAATATGACTTTTTGTTTTTTTAAAATATTCATTAGGCATATAGTATATTTGAACACAACTGACAAATCAAACATAAAAGAAATTTAGAGAATCCTTATATCCAGTAACTGAAGGATAAATGATTAATTCAAGCTTAAATAGAACATTACAAAAATTCACAATATATTGCCGAGGTACGCCATAAAATCTCCCAGGAGCTCCTTTAAAATACAAATATCTGTGTGCTACTCCTAATGATACTGATGTTACTGGTCTGGAGTGGGTCTTTAACATGTCTAAAAACCTCCTCAGGTAATTCCACCATCCATCCAGGGCAAAGAACCATTTCACTAGAAGTGACCATTTCTCAAGTTGAGACTTAACGTGAGTCTTAATCATTTTTAACAATTTCACACTGAATATATTTCTAACTACTACGCAGTAAAGTTAGAAGTTAATTTTTAAGAAACTAAAATTTTGAAAAAAATGTCACATAATAAAAGAAAGTTAAAACACACTTTTAAGTGACCCTTGGGTCAACAAATAAATCATGAGTGAAACTAGAAAAGAACAACAGTGAAAATATCACACACAAAACTTACAGAATAATAAAGATACTGTCCCCAGTGGATCAGATGGTAAAGAATCAACCTTCAAAGCAGGAAACACAAGTTTCATCCCTGGGTCAGGAAGATCTCCTGGAGAAGGAAATGGAAACCCACTGCAGTATTCTTGCCTGAAAAATATCATGGACAGAGGAGCCTGGAGGACTATAATCCAAAGGATCACAAAGAGTTGAAAAGAACCGAGCAACAAACACACACAGACACACACTCCAGAAGTTGTTATTTAGTTCTAAATCATGTCCAGCTATTTTATGACCACCAGGCTTCCCTGTGTATGAGATTATCCTGGCAAGACTAGAGGACTGGGTTGCCATTTCCTTCTCCAGTGGATCTTCCTGACTCAGGGATCCAACCAACATCTGCTTGGCAGGTGAACTCATTACCACAGAGCCATCAGGTAATTAACTAGCATAGAGTAAAACCATTATGTCATGTAATCTCAGAAGTAAAACAATAATTCTGACACTCAATATGGTGCAATTTAAAACTCCATCTTGACCTCAAATAAGGTAATTATTATTAGTATATATACTGACAGTGTGGATCAGAATAAACTGTGGAAAATTCTGAAAGAGGTGGGAATACCAGACCACATGACCTGCCTCTTCAGAAACCTATATGCAGGTCAGGAAGCAACAGTTAGAACTGGACATGGAACAATAGACTGATTCCAAATAGGAAAAGGAGTACGTCAAGGCTGTATATTGTCACCCTGTTTATTTAACTTCTATGCAGAGTACATCATGAGAAACGCTGGGCTGTGAGAAGCACAAGCTGGAATCAAGATTTCTGGGAGAAATATCAGTAACCTCAGATATGCAGGGAGAAGGCAATGGCACCCCACTCCAGCACTCTTGCCCGGAAAATCTCATGGACGGAGGAGTCTGGTGGGCTGCAGTCCATGGGATCGCTAAGAGTCAGACACGACTGAGCGACTTCACTTTCACTTTTCACTTTTATACATTGGAAAAGGAAATGGCAACCCACTCCAGTGTTCTTGCCTGGAGAATCCCAGGGACGGGGGAGCCTGGTGGGCTGCCATCTATGGTGTGACACAGAGTTGGACACGACTGAAGCGACTTAGCAGCAGCCTCAGATATGCAGATGACACCACCCGTATGGCAGAAAGTGAAGAAGAACTAAAAAGCCTCTTGATGAGAGTGAAAGAGGAGAGTGAAAAAGTTGGCTTCAAGCTCAACATTCAGAAAACAAAGATCATGGCATCTGGTCCCATCACTTCATGGGAAATAGATGGGGAAACAATGGAAACAGTATCAGACTTTATTTTGGGGGCTCCAAAATCACTGCAGATGGTGAGTGCAGCCATGAAAGTAAAAGATGTTTACTCCTTGGAAGGAAAGTTATGACCAACCTAGACAGCATATTAAAAAGCAGAGACATTACCTTGCCAACAAAGCTCCATCTAGTCAAGGCTATGGTTTTTCTAGTAGTCATGTGTGGATGTGAGAGTTGGACTATAAAGAAAGCTGAGCACCAAAGAATTGATGCTTTTGAACTGTGGTGTTGGAGAAGACTCTTGAGAGTCCCTTGGACTGCAAGGAGATCCAACCAGTCCATCCTAAAGGAAATCAGTCCTGAATATTCACTGGAAGGACTGATGCTGAACCTGAAACTCCAATACTTTGGCCATCTGATGTGAAGAACTGAGTCACTTGAAAAGACCCTGATGATGTGAAAGATTGAAGGCAGGAAGAGAAGGGGATGGCAGAGGATGAGATGGTTGGACGGCATCACCAACTTGATGGACATGAGTGTGAGTAAACTCCAGGAGTTGGTGATGGACAGGAAGCCTGGCTTGCTGCAGTCCATGGGATCACAAAGAGTCAGACACGACTGAACGACTGAACTGAACTGATTCGTATACATATAATAAGTGTGTATGTGTGTATTAAGTTGCTTCAGTAGTGTCCAACTCTCTGCAGCCCTATGGACTGTAGCCCACTAGGCTTCTCTGTCCATGGGATTCTCCAGGCAAGAATACTGAGGTGGGTTGCCATTTCTTCCTCCAAATAAATGTGTTTATTTGGTGACGTATTACCTGCTAGAGTCTACATCTGTGTTCTCTACTCTTAAAAGTCATTAATACTGCTGCGAGAAATTAGATGTGGCATGTGAAGATGGAACAGCCCAGTATCAGAAACAGCAAGAGCTATGTACTGGTAGGCAGTCAGACATGAGTCAGCACACAAAAGACAAATTTAAGAACATGCATAGTTGTCTTGAGAGTGGTACAAGCCTACAGACATGGTTTGTGGTCCTATTTAAATCACTTCAGTCTTTATCATGGATTAATATTACTCATTATCAGGCAAATCAGCTGCCTGTTGCCATAGAAAACCAAAGCAGACAGAACTTGTGTCTACCTTCTTTTTTTTTATTTGCCTTAGAACTAAGGAAATTAGACAAATTTTGTAATCCTTTTTTCACCAAAATTATGATTTAAAAAAAAAAAACTGAGTCTTCTTACTTGGTACAAGGAAAACATAGGATAATTAATGGATTGATTGAAAGTTTTTTTTAAATTATGCAAGTGGACAAATTCAGATTACTACAAGGCAGAAGAATAATACCCATGAATAAAGCAGAGAATGTGGAAACAAAGCAGTGGGCAGGGTGGTAAGAGACAAGAGGAGGGGACACTGAAGTGAACTCGAACATACCCACGTGCTCTTCCTTTCCACCAAGAGACAATCAAGCTGTGTGCTGCCATATGGAAAAGTGAGGCCAGTGCTGTGCACATCATCTGACGTTTTCAAAAAAGCCCAGAATGAATACTACCAAAATAAATGGAAATTCTTTTCAACTCCGGGCCAAACAGAACACAGCTACCATCTCTCCTTTAAAAGGGTAGGCAAGTTCTAAATAAATATAATTCCACTATAAAGTTAGAGATGGGGTCCACAGGAAAAACAGTCATTGATGCTGTTCCCAATGTGAAGCCCATATAGAAGAAAGAACCAAAATGGTAAGAACATTTTGTGGATTATAATTAATACATTTGTGTGTTTCCATTCAGTATTCTTTTGCTATTTTTAGGATTTGGATTTATATTGTAGTATTTTTAGATATTGTATTTTAGATATTTTGGATATCTTTTGTCTGACATTATTTAATAAGCAGTCTTCCATGCAAATAGCGTGTTTTTGTAGCTAAACACATCTCTTTAGTGCATTTGTAATAGCCCAAATGCGCATCGATGGCAAGAGTCTAGAGAAAAGGGTTTGTTGATTTATTTGAAAGTTCACACTGACGGATGAAAGTTGGAAGACCTGGTAAAAACAGGTGAAATGGAAGCTCCCCAATGTGAGAGAGCAACTAGAGGGCTCATCGAGTTTTTTAAAATCTTTGTCTCCTTGGGAAGAAGAAAATGATGGATCTGCCAAGGACTGGCATTAGTAGGAGACAAGAAAATGCTGAGACCGAGGACTAGAGATGGGGAAGGGAGTGCCTCCCTACTTGTCACAGCAGCAGGCAAAAGAGAGGAATGACCCGAGAAAGAAAAGAGGTATTTCCACCGTCACAGGGAGCAGAAAAACTAGCACAGTGACTTGCAGCATGCAGAGTCTCAAAAAGCAGCAACAATGCTGCACAGATAAGCCGAGGGAGCAGCCCCATAAGCAACCTAAAAGATAAGTCAGTTAGCCTGTGGGTGCCAGGATGGGAAACGGAGGCTATCAGAGACGCCTATGCTTTTTCCTACCTTTTTGAGCAAGGAAGGGACTTGAATGCTTCAGCAAGGCAGCAAAGGGGAGCGGAATTACTTAGCTGTTAGAGTGGGGCAGTTATCAGAGGGGTTGACGATTTTATCTCAGTTGTTTAGCCCAGGGTCTGGCACCTAACTATATGCAGAGGAGCTTGACAAGCTACAGTCCAGGGGATCGCCAAGAGTCGGACATGACTGAGCGACTAACACTTTCATAGGCACTTAGAGAGAATGGCTTTGTGAATAAGACATCATGTATTTATTCTACTCCATAGATTTCCAGAAATCTAAATCTAAAAAAAAAGAAAGAAAGAAAGAAAGTGAAAGTGTTAATTGCTCAGCGGTATCTGACTCTTTGTGACCCCATGAACTTTACCTTTGTCCATGGAATTCTCCAGGCCTGGAGGGGGTAGCCATTCCCTTCTCCAGGGGATCTTCCCGGCTTAGGGATCAAACCTGGGTCCCCTGCAATACAGGCAGATTCCTTACCATCTGAGCCACCAGGGAAGCCCAGAAATCACAAAGTGAACCATGTGCTTGGTGTCCTAAGCTGTTTCAGTCGTATCCCACTCTTGGCGACCCCATGGACCATAACCCGCCAGGCTCCTCTGTCCACGGGGTTCTCCAGGCAAGAGTACTGGCGTGAGTTGCCACGCTCCCCTCCGGGGGTTCCTCCCAGCCCAGGGACTGAACCTGTGTATCTTACCCATGTGCATTGGCAGGCAGATTCTTTACCGCTAGTGCCACCTGGGAAGCCCAACATGAACCATAAAACATGCATTTTTAAAGATTCTGATGGAAATTTTATGAATACATATAACTTAGGGCTTAAATACTGCTGTTATTTTAGGTATAGGAATCTTTTCAACTATGGCTATTTTCACCAGTCATGATGTGTCTCAACAGTTTTCCTTTTATGCAGCAGATAATGTTTTCATTTATTGTTACTGACTTCCAGCATCCCATTGTATCTGGTCAATTTGTTATATAATGTGGTGAGACAAATCTGAAAGCTTAAATCTCTAATAGTCTTACACCAATAAAAGTGTGCTAGGGTTAGTAGTTCAGTCATGTCTAGCTCTTTGCAACCCCATGGACTATAGCCTGCCAGGCTCCTCTGTCCATGGAATTCTCCAGGCAAAAATACTGGAGTGGGTAGCCATTCCCTTCTCCAGGGATCTTCCCAACCCAGGGATCGAACCTGAGTCTCCTGCCTTGCAGGCAGATTCTTTACCGTCTGAGCCACCAGGGAAGCCCATATCAATAACGTTTACCTTATTTCTGTTGAGATAAGAGATAGTCTCTCAACCAGTTTATGTGCCAACCACCAGCTAGGTAATTCACTTCCACCAAGCTTGCTGGTTCATTTCATTCTAAGTGTCCATATGCAATTGTTCACCAGAGGTCTTATCTGGGCATCCAGCTCACAAGAGGCATGTCGTAGCCCAGCCAAGCCCTGGCCATGCAAGACATTGACAGACCATACAGAAACAGCTACACGAAAAGGAAAAAGTAGCAACGGGCCAAATGAACAACACAGGAGCAACCAGGAGAGACGTTCCGCGTCCATCATCCAGTGTAACACACGTCTAAGTCTGGACCCTTTTAATCAGTCTTTGCTCCTATTACGGTGAATGGGCTGAGCACACCATGTCTCAAGGTGACGCCTTCAGGAGTGCTTCCCCACCTCACATTTAAACGGCAGCCACGGAAAGCCTCCTTTAATTCCAAATGAGCACCAGCTATTGTCCTACTTGTCTGCTCCTCCTGAAAGTAAGTTTCCTCAAACCAGTTACCTATATTCACTTTTTATACTTCCCATCCTCTCCTGTCTTCCTAAATCTGTTTCAACCAGGATTTTATTCCTTCATTCCACCAGGTTTTGTTTTTGTTTTTCTACTTTTAGGGATGTTTTTACTGGTTTTGTCCACTTTTATCAAAGTCAAGAATGCCCCCTACACTCCCGGAGCCAAAGGGCAGGCTCACTTTTGTTCCTTTCCTCTCATCAGCAGCAGCCCAGGGTTGAGCTCTCTCTTGTCCTTGAAACACTCTCTTCATCCCAGATGCTTCGCTCTGACTGATGTCTGACCTCCTTGGACATTCTCACCGCTGTACATTGGTGATTAGGGTCGCCCTAACTGGTGAAGGAAATGGAAACCCACTCCAGTGTTCTTGCCTGGAGAATCCCAGGGACGGGGGAGCCTGGTTGGCTGCCGTCTATGGGGTTGCACAGAGTAGGACTTGATGAATCGACTTAGCAGCAGCAGCAGCAAACTTGAAAGGCCCCGAGCGTGATCTGCAGACCCCTCCTCTGCCCTTACTAAATTCTTTGAGTGCATTATTTTATCTGGTTCTATGGTTTTAATCAACATTGATACCCTATGAGTCCTGAATTTGTATCTCCAATCTGTCTCTCTCCATGAGACCTCGGTTTCACATACCAATTTCCTACTTAATATCTCCACTATTAGACAAGTCCAAAACCAACTCTTAATTTCCCTGTCTTCCTGCAATTCTTTTCCTCTTACAGTCTTCCCCTTCTCAGTACAAGGCACCTTCGTTCTTCCCTTTCCTCAAGCCCAAAAATCACCCTATTTTTTCTCTCATAAAGTCCAGCTGAGGCAATAACAACTTCTGCTGGCTATTCCTTTGGGACCTGGTCATAATCTTGCCACATCTCAGCATCCCACATATAGCTGTTGCAATATCATCCTAACCATCACCTGACTTGCACTGTTCATCCCTGCAATCTATGTTCAACAGAAAGCCTGACCTATGGAGTTGAAATTCAAATCACCCCTTTCCCAGACTCTCCAGTGACTTCTCGTTTCATTTGGAATGAAAGCCGTCCTCAGGATGGCCCAGAGGGCCTCACATTCCCTGTCCCCCAGCCTCACCCCCACTTCTCTGCCCTTAGCCCCCAGCACGTTCACTGCCTCACTCTGACCCAGCCATGCTGGAACAGGCTTCCCTCACATCTCTATAATTCCTCCCTCACTGTCTTCCGAGTCTCGGCTCAAATGTCGCCTCATTCATTGAAGGGACCTTCCCTGGCCGCCCGATAGGAAATGGCAGTCCCTTTCACTTCTCCCATGCCCTTACCCTGACTTATTTTGCTTTGTAGCATTTATCATCACCTCACATAGTCTGTATTTTTTAAATGTCTATTTTGTCAGTCTCTCCCTACTAGAAAGTAGGTCCCTGAGGGAAGGATTTCATTAAGCTTATTTCTATATTCCTGTATTCTCATGTCCAAAAGACTGCTGGCACATAGTAGGCCTACAATAAACCAATGAGTGACTAATTGAATGATTGAATGAGATTCCCAAATTGTATAATTTTGGAGGGATAATAAAGTTTTCCCCATCAACATTTACTTCATTCTGAAATTTAAACTATTGCCAAGTTAATTTCTCTTAAACAACTGAACGTTTTCCTCCATTAATATATTTGATCAAGCTCCATGTCTGACTTCACAACATTTTTATCACAAAATACTACCGAGTCTTTTCCAATGGCTCAGAGCAAATTCACAGTTTAATGTGCTTTTAAGCTATTTGGGGTCAAACACAAAATTGGACTCACGCTTTAACTGCTTCCACAAGTATAAGCAGGAGCTATGCCTTGGATTTCCTCTCTACAATTGTTGGTTTCAACCACAATCATTATAATGACTCATGTGACTCAGATTTGGAGAAAGCACTGTAATCAGGAGGTGACTGCTTTCGATAGTCACCTCCAGAGTCTAGGACATGAGTTAAGACCCCAGTGAAAGGAAAACAGTGGTTAGAATCTGGACTTCAGTAGGCATCTGTAACAAAAGCACCAAGCTATCGGACAGAGGAGGTTTCCTGCCCAGGGCAAAGCTAATTAGAGAAAGGCCACACAAACCGGAGAGAAGCATGGCGGCCACGTGGAAGAGCTCTCAAGCCCATTGCACTTTCCCCCACTTGGAGCTCAGTGTGGTGTTTTCCCCGCACTAATGAGCAATGCATTTACTCACATGTTTTTAAAATTAGAATCAGAGGGATTTTTTTTTTTTTTTTTAAGTAATGAATGTTTTGCTTAAACCGTACCAACATGTGTTTTGAAAGGAACTGGAAATGTAACATATGGCTCACGTAGATGGAAATAGGCCTTGTTGAGACATTAATCTGAGGGGAAGAGGGGCTGTTTCCCTAGCCGTCCCCCTTGGGCACAGCAATCTCTACTCAATCATCAGCAATTTTCCTTAGATCAGATATTTGGTTTTAATGGGACCTGACAAAGTACTTCACCCTCAACTTTTAGAGACAATTTTGAAAAGACTTACTGAGGAATGTAAACTACAATATGGAAGAAACTGTGTTCTGATTAACAGGCAATTTATACAAGCAACTACCGTTAAATTACCATACTTAGCTCACTCCTGCTAGAGGACCACAATAAAGAAAGTTCTGAAATCAACAACCCTTGCTCATCAATAGCTCAGTGAAACATTTAGCCAGCTGCAATAAGCTTCTGCCTTGGTCTCTTCAGATCTGCATCTGGTTCTGCCTCATCCCTGTTCCCATTCTACACCTCACTACGTCTACAGCGTATGGGCCAACACCATTGTTTTAGTTCAGTTGCTCAGTCGTGTCTAACTCTTTGTGACCCCATGAATCGCAGCACACCAGGCCTCCCTCTCCTTCACCAGTTCCCAGAGCTTGCTCAAACTCATGTCCATCCAGTTGGTGATGCCATCCAGCCATCTCATTCTCTGTCGTCCCCTTCTCCTCTTGCCTTCAATCCTTTCCAACATCAGGGTCTTTTTCAATGAGTGGAATTTCAGTTTTAGCATCAGTCCTTCCAATGAATATTCAGGACTGATTTCCTTTAGGATGGACTGGTTGGATCTCCTTGCATTCCAAGGGACTCTCAAGAGTCTTCTCCAACACCACAGTTCAAAACCATCAATTCGTCAGCACTCAGCTTTCTTTATAATCCAGCTCTCATGTCTGTACATGACCACTGGAAAAACCATAGCCTTGACTAGACAGGCCTTTGTTGACAAAGTAATGTCTCTGCTTTTGAATATGCTTTCTAGGTTTGTCGTAGCTTTTCTTCCAAGGAGCAAGCATCTTTCAATTTCATGGCTACAGTCACCACCTGCGGTGATTTTGGAGCCCAAGAAAAGAAAGTCTCTCACTGTTTCCATTGTTTCCCCATCTATTTGCCATGAAGTGATGGGACTGGATGTCAAGATCTTAGTTTTTTGAATGTTGAGTTTTAAGCCAGCTTTTTCCCGCTCCTCTTTCACCTTCATCAAGAGGCTCTTTAGCTCCTTGGGATCAGCTCCCTGCACTGGGGCAGACATAAATTTCGCAGGCCTAGTACTGAAGCATCTCACCGCCCGCTGCAGGCTAAGCCTCTGGTGCCATTTATAAACCAGCAGCAGCAGCATCCCAGAGTCTCAGGCTCTAGGTTTTCTCTGGATCCACATATGCTCATGTCAGGTATGTCCTTGTATTTGGATTTGATGCTCTCAAATTTGATGTTCTGCTTGCAACCAGAGGAAGTTTTCCACTTTTAAGGGCTCATGTGATTAGACTGGGCCCACCCAAATAATCTCCAGTTTTCAAGTCTATAAACTGCAAAATTCCTTTTGCCACTAACAGAACAATTTCCCAGGTTCCAGAGATGAGAGTATGGACATCTTTGGAAGGGTCACATTTTCTCTTTTATTCAAGTTTACAGGCCCAAGCATAATTTTGACAGGTAAATACAGTAAAAGACTGAGCAAAAATTAAACAATGACAATGAAAAGTTTCCAGGACTTGAGCTTTAATTGGCCAAAGAAAAAAGCTGCCTACTCACTGACAGAAATACATATGAGAATTCCACTCAAAGTGAAATACTGGCAAACAGCTTCAGGAGATAATTAGAATTCCTAGGCAATTTCCTTCTTCCAAGATGCTTTTTGAGAGGTGTGGGGAGGGGTTTATCATATCTGGATAGCTTTAAATACTTAGACATGGGCTAGTTTAAATTACAGATCTAATTTTAACTCTAATCTGTCCTTAAATGTAGCTGCTGATACCACATTTCCAGTTCCTGGGATGCTAGTGACCCCTGAATGAAGGAGATCAACTACCCTCTGTCATTTGCTCATACAGATGATCCCCCAGGTTTAAAAAAAAAAAATAGATGGTGCTTCGGGAGTCCTAATGCATTTTTTCATTGTAACAATGTTAAAAGCAACAGATGCCAAGGTAGTTCTATAGAATTCAATTTAGATTATCATTTCCTTAAGACCAGTGCTATTTGAAAGGACTATAGAGCTAGTTGTGAGAAACTGTATTCCAAGTTTCGGCTTGGAACCCATCACTGCTACAGTGCCCTTCACACAGAGCTCCTGTCTCAATGCCCGAGAGCAGAGGATCAAACCCCTGAGAGCAGAGGTTCCCAACCCGCAGGCCTCAGACTGGTACCGCTCCACTGTCCGTTAGGCAAGGGGCTGCACAGCAGGAGGTGAGCAAAACTTCCTTCATCTATATTGACTCCTCCCTGTCACTCGCAGTATGGCCTGAGCTGTCTGCCTCTTATCAGAGCAGCGGTTGCATTCGATTCTTACAGGAGCAAGAACCCTGACTCTAAAGTCAAGACGGAATATCTGAGATGGCCACAAAATAAAGTGCACAGTAAATATAATCCACTTGAATCACCCCCAAACCATCCTCCCCCGGGTCCATAGAAAACTGTCTTCCACGAAACCGATCCCTGGCGCCAGAAAGACTGAGGACCTCTGACCTAGAGAGTAGCCTCTGATGTGGTTCCAAAGCCCAGGCAGAAAGTCCTTCAGAGCACCGTCTGCAAGAAAATGGCAAAAGCAACAAGGGTTTTGGTTTTCGGGAATGAGAGAGAACTTCCCACCCAGGCAGCCTCAAATGCCTAATTTCTAGTGACTCACGCGTTCCTTGTCCCATCAGTGCTTGATGGCAACGTTTTCAGTATCCCTGGTTTACAATATAGGAAAATGTAACTCGACGGATCTCTCTTCCCCTCTATCTCCATCATTAAAGCTCAGTCCTTTAGTAAATTTACAGTCAGTTTTGACTGCTAGGAACAGTGGATGTGTGACTCTGGGCGACCCCATGGACTATAGCCCACCAGGCTCTTCTGTCCATGGGCTTTTCCAGGCAAGAGTACTGGAGTGGGTCACCATGCCCTCCTCCAGAGGATCTTCCTGACCCAGGGATCAAAACTGGGTCTCTGGCATTGCAGGCAGATTCTTTACCCTATGAGCCACCAGGGAAGTCCCTGGGGACAATAAGAAGTATTAATTTGTATGGCATGTATTCTTTTATATAATAATTTTACACGTTGCCACTAGGAAATTTGATAAATAGCACATATTGAAAGTAAAAACCATTCATGATCTCAATAGTTGAATATCATACCCGTTATAATACTCCTTTTTGAAAAAGTACAAACGAAAGAATGATTGAATGAGCAAGTTCACAGCGTAAGACCAAAAGGAAGTTTGACTCGCTTGTACAAGCTCTGTGGCAGTCTGCAATAGCCTGCCTCGCCCTGGCTCCTACTGTGCTGTGGACTGCTGAACCAAATCATGGATTAAGTTAAGAAAAAGGGGCACAGCGGCAATCAGTCACAGCAAAGCTTGCACTTTCCTCAGAACTGCCTTTGAGCAGCGCCAGGGCTTGCGCCCGTAACGCGCATATACACTGCCCCCTAGTGCCCATCCATCGGATGCCACGCAGCGACCTGCGTTATCGGACTGACGACAAAGCTGAAAGCAGATCAAAGGAAAGCAGGGACTGCGGGGTAGAAGGAAATGATTAGAAAAGAAATGAGATCGCGTGCACTCAGCGAACTTCTATTACGGAAAAATAAATTATCAAAAAGCTCTCCTTTTCTCCTCTTCCCACCCCAGCTCCATCTCCCCTCTCTCTTTACCAATACGATACACGTGCTGAATATTTCTGTTATTCTGGCCATGTCTGTGGGTGGAATGAAGAGGACCCTGCCATAAAGCTGTGAATTAAAACTTAAATATTATGTATAAATAGTTGGGTGTATCTGAAGGATTAAGTAGCCTTGTTTAAAACAAATCTGATTGATAGGAAAACAATAGCATATTAATGGAGAATGAAGATGACATCATAAATCACAAGAAAAATGAAAGACTATTCAAAGAATAATGTTAGGTGGTGAGCTAGTTTGAGGAAAGAGGGGGTATAGTTAGGTCTTCACATAAGTCCAAAGAGCCAAGTAGATTTCAGATGCTTAAAATTTAAACCAAAAAGCGATTTTCAAAAAAAAAAAAAGAATGTTACAATGAATATTTGTTACATATATAGAGAACTTTCTAAGCTGGAAGAAATGACAAAGGAAATTGTGGATAATTTATATCAAAATAAAAACCTCATTATTTAAAAAACTGAGCAGGAACACAATAAGCTGAGAAAATGTCTACACTTACATAGCCTATGAAAAGTTCAGACAAATATATATATATATATAAGAAACAATACGATTTCTAAACCAGCCATTAGCAAGTAAAAAATGGCTTACAAGAAAATGTGAAAGCATTTACCTTGAGAGTAACAAAAAAATGCTAATTAAAATTATAAGCCATTTTTCAGCCTACACATTAAATGCTTTTATAAGAATATCCAGTGCTGAACAAGAGGACAGAAAAGAGACATTCTCAAATATTGGTTGCATACTTTTAGAAAAATAATTGGCATGTATCAGAAATATTCATGCTCAAAAAATATTCAACCCTACTATTTTGGATAATTTATTTTGAGGAAATATTTAAGAATTCTTAAATGTGTAAGAAGCTTTATGGCCAAAGACGATATTGCAACATTATCGATAATGATTCAAACATACAGGCATATTAAACGTCCAGCGATGGAACAATACAGAAGAGCCTTAAGAACTGCCCACCGGTGGCCCCAGCCGCACTGCAAAACGGATCATACAGTCAGTTATCCTCTCTGTTCTCAAAGATGATCGCAGGGTCTGTCTCTGATCCTCAGGCCATCTTCATCTTTCACCTTAGAGTGCCTTAAAAATAGCCATTTTCTAGGTGTGCCATGATATGAAAAAGATTAGGAAGCATTTTGTAGTATAAACATTAAATGTGGTTATTAGTAACCATTAAAATGTTTATAAATTCTAATGTAAAAAATCAGATTATTAATAACAAAAAAGAGAGCACAAAGTCATACGCATCATATATAATCTCAAATACATTTTTCAAATCTGTATAGAATATACACCAAAATATTAATAATGATTTTCTTTGACTAGTAAACCTAAAATTCATATTAGTTTTCTTCCTTCACTTTTTTGTATTTTCCAAGTTCTCAAAAATGATTACTCATTTTTAAGCATTAAAAAAAATGTTTAAGTCTTAAATTGTAAAATCCATAACAAAAGAGTACAAATATACTACAGGGAAAGTAGCCATTTCCAAGGGTTAGCTATTGAATTTTTTTTGTTTTTTGGATATATCGTGAGATGGCACAGTAGTGTTTGTCCAATAAGAAAGCTGTTTTAGGTAACACACTACCACAGCATAATCTTCCTGTTTTTCTAATCTTTTAAATTACTTCCTCAAGTTAGCTATGGACACACCTAGAAAGAGTGGGTAACTATCTCTCTAGATATAATGTGGAAAGGATTCTTGCTTCAGAAGAATCAGATTAAAGGTCTTCTGAGATGCCCTTCAAAGCTTGCCTTCTACACTCCAATCCACCAATAGTATGGATCATTAGTGGGTGCTAGAGGCCCACATTTCGGGGAATGTGGGCCTCTTTCAAAACTGAAAGAAACTAAATCCCATGAAATCTGTAATATTACTAATGTTGACGTATTTTACCGTCTTCGACTTGAAAATTTGAAGTTCCAGCTCATAATATGTTTTCTTTTGCTTGCCAAAGAGATTTTTTTACATCTAAGAAACATTTGAATCTAAAAGAAAAGAGCAATAAACTCTATGTGCATAAATTGTGATTCGGAAAATTATGAAAGTGTTGACAGTGTTAGTCACTTAATTATGTCCAGCTATTTGTGACCCCATGGACTGTTGTAACCCACCAGGCTCCTCTCCATGGGATTCTCCAGGCCTTCTCCAGGGGTTGAACCCAGGGGTCGAACCTAGGTCTCCCACATTGCAGGCAAATTCTTTGCTGTCTGAGCCACCAGGGAAGTCTATGAGCTCATAGCTATTAAAATATAAAAATAATTTATTTTCATAGACTATTAAAGTGTAAAAACATAAGGCATTCTTTCCAGGCTAAGGAGGTAAAGGTTTTAGTAGAGTTAGGATTCAATATTTGTAATATTGTTTATATTTTAAATTCTATTAAAATGGTAATTACCCAGAAGCTAGAAAACATGATTTAGAAATATCCAAAACATTCTTTCCCTTTTTGCTCTACCAATTCATCTGCTTTGGGGCTGTTCTGGTTTTGATTCATATCATAACCAGAAGGCATTGGAGGTAAGGAGTTAGAATTTAAACAGTTTAATCTTATTCACTGTAACTGGAAGACATTTTGCAAATAGAAAATAACATTAAAGAGATGTATATTCTTTATTAAGAAAATTTTCCAGAATTTTTACTGTAGCTCCCATTTTTAATCACTTCTTTGTTTATCTGGCTGCCTCGGGACTTCCCTGCACCACGTGGGATCTTTCTCTGAGGCGTGCGGACTCTGGTTAAGGCACACAGGCTCAGTAGTTTGGGTTTGGACTTAGCTGCCTGGTGGCCTGTAGGATCCTAGTTTCCCAGTCAGGAGTTGAACCTGCATCCCTTCATTGCAAGATGGATTCTTAACCATTGGACCATTAGAGAAGTCTCTTCAGCTACGTTTTAAATACAACTAGGTGAAAATATCCATTCATGGAAATTTCCTGGAGGTAAATTTCCATGTGGTCAACTAAATAAGGCTGAGTATGCAAGTGCTTGAAAATGGTAGGCAAAATACTGTAATAATCTCTACGATGTATACAAAAGCCCTTGTCAGAGCTGAATTATCACTGACTAGGTTTGTTTTGTTTTGTTTTTTTTAATACCACAAGAAGTTTCAGATATTTATGTTAAAGTGAAATATCCCTATTAAAATATTGCTTCTCATAGTATGTGGCTCTTACTCTATAGTAATTAGTTTGGAAATGTTTAAGCCTCCTTTTTTTTGAAATAAAAATCTATAGCAATGAAGTGCTTTCGTAAACACAAAAAAGAAATTGAGCATGTTAAAATTTTGTGGGGGTCTTGTTATTTTATTTCACTTGATTTGGACTGAAAGAGAAACAGAGAAGGAAGGAAGGAAAGAGGGTTAGGAACAAAGAAAGGAGGAAGGGAGGGAAGGGGGCAGGGAAAAGGGGGAGAGTAAGTGGGGGAAAGATGGGATGGTGAGGAAGAAGGGGGGAAAAAGGAGAAACTATCTCGATTCTAATTGAGTCTCCTCTCAGAGAGCCTGAGAGGAAAGATTAAAGGATTTACCACCTGCTAAGGTTGGAAGATTATGAGCATTGTGCAAAAAAAATATTCTGACAACCCTATAAATTTAGCAAAAAGGATCTAACACAATGAGATTGATATAGGGGAAACTTAACTATCCAAACTAACTGCAATTTTTCAAGCGATAAAGGACTTGAAGGCTTCAGGAGGTTTTTTTTTTTCTTTTTATTAGTTATTGTAGATGTCAGGACATTATTTTTCTTAGGCCAGAGTCATATACAGTATTGAACAAGAAACCACAAGTGCTAAAAAATGGTCTATTGGAAATGGTACGCATATGCAATATTTTGACATGCAATAGTCTTAATTCTGTTATTTTTTAAAATAAGAGCCAATTAATTTATAATTGAGCTATTAACACAATAAAATCTTAATGAAGAGGATTTTTAAATTCTGTTGTATTTTCTAACATGACACCAATGTGCAATGTTTGGAATAGGAAAAGATGTTCAACTTGAGAGGAATTTTAAATATATGTTTTCAGTTGAAAAATAAATTATGGGAGTATTCTACTTCATAACTTTCAAAATGTAAAGCTGTAACCAGATGATCACTTGCCTTGTCACTGATCACTAATTTTAAGAAGATGATATTAGCTGAGAAAACTGAGAAAATAAATCCAGCACCCAGGACAGTAAATTGCATGCTGAAGAGGGGACAATAAATAAGGACTGTGGGGCAGGGGTCAGAGAACAGAGAAGAGTCCAGAATGAGAAAGGTTGAGACAAGAGATAAATACTTTCAAAAATAGACTATCGTCATCATGTTACTTGTAAACTTGCTGTGGTCCAGAGTGATCTAGCTTTAAATCGTGAAGCCGCTACAATGCATCACTGTGACCCAGAGAGCCCTGACTTCATCCTAGTAACACTTTTCAACTTATGTTCGCCCTCTACACCACAGCGAAGATCCCAGACTCTTCATAGAACTCTTGCCATCTAACACTCGACCCTTAGCACCATCACTACCACTCACTTCATCATCTATACCCCACTCCTAAGGCTACTTCAGGAAATAAACCAATCTTGGTAATTTATACCTTAACACAAATTATGCCTCTCTCAAAAGCAAGTTGAGCCTAATTCTAATTATGGAATGGAAAGCTTTTCCCCTATTAAGAAATCTTGAATATCATCAAAAATGTGGGACAGTCTAGGAAGGGAGCAGAGCAAAGGAATCAAACACTAGGCAATTTTTTTCTCTTTCTATAAATATGTCCTTGACTCAGTCAAAGCCTCCACCCAGTTGACAAGCTTGAAATATCATTTCTATTCCATCCATTAAAGAGAATTACTTCTCCTTGACTGTAAGATCATAATAATGCTCACACACAGGCAGATTCAGAAGCATCATTTTGTCCTGATGAAAATTATATTTAATTTCCAAGGAACATCTAGATAACAAATAACATTTAGAAGAATCTTCAACTACAACTGATCTGAACCTACTATATAAAAATATGCCCATGTATTAATTTTCAAAGAAAAGTATGATATAAAATCTAGAAACTATAGACCACACAGTTCTATGCTTGATCCTATACAGAACTCTAAAATGGATTGTTAAATGTGACTTTTGAGCACTTAGAAAACAAAATGGTACTCCTTAAATAGCAAATGGGAGTTGCTAAAAATTGTCCCATTAACCTCATTTTAGGAAAGAATGTCACAGTTTTTTATTATATATTCTCAAACAAGATGGGGAAATGTGTTCAGTAAATTCACAGTTCTCTGAAAACATAGACCTACTAAATTTTAATAAATGAACCAGTGTAAACCTGATCATCTGTAATGTCAGAACTCCAGGCTCTGTATGTTATATTGTGCAGCTAAACATCTTTTTCAGATGCTTCCCTGGTGGCTCAGAGGTTAAAGCGTCTGCCTCCAATACGGGAGACCTGGGTTTGATCCCTGGGTAGGGAAGATCCCCTGGAGAAGGAAATGGCAAGCCACTCCAGTATTCTTGCCTGGAGAATCCCATGCATGGAGAAGCCTAGTAGGTTACAGTCCATGGGGTCGCAAAGAGTCGGACACGACTGAGCGACTTCACCACCTCAAACATCTTTTTCAGTGACTAGGAGAAAGCCACAGATGATACAAGTCCCAAGTCTACAATTAAAACAAAATAAGATAGGACAGCAAATATATTTGTGGTAGATTAAGAAAAATAACAGATTGGAATAATAGATTAAAATAAATGAAATTAAAGAACTTGATTCTTCTCTTCAAACTTCCACTTACTGTTCTTACAGACTGGGACAAACCTTTTAATCTGGTAGAACCTCATTTCCTCATTTAAAAAGGGAGACTAATCTCAAGTGGTTTTATTCATGGGGCTGTCGAGAGATTCAAATAAGGCAAGAATGGTAAAAACCCTTTTAAAATCATGAGTGCCATTGAAAAAAAGATTTTTTTTTAAAGTGTAAGAAACAAATGTAGAATTCCTAGTAGAAGTTTTAAATATTCAACCACTTGAATACTGACTGAGGGAGAGCCATTTAGGGTGAGAGGAGAGGCAAGATAGGTAAAGATTAAGAATCTGCAAACTATCAGGCAGAAAAGAAATAAGATACAAGGATATAATGTTTAGCACAGAAAATATAGTCAACAGTTTATAATAATTTTATATGGAGTATAATCTATAAAAATATTATATCACTATTAAGTACACCTGAAGCTAATATTATATTGTAAATCAAATATGCTTTAATTGAAAAAGAAAATAACAGAACAAACAACCCAATTATCAAAAAAAAAAAAAAAATGAGCAAAAGGTCTGAACAGACACTTCATCAAAAATAGACAAATGGAAAATGATACATGAAAATATGCTCAACATCATTTGTCTTTAAGAAAATGCAAATTAAAACAAAGAGGTATCACAACACACCTGTGGGAATGTCTAGAATTCAAAATATTGAAACATCAAATGCTGATAATGTCATGGAGCAACTGGAACTCTCATTCACTGCTAGTGGGAAAGAAAAGCGGTCAGGTCACTGTGGAAGACAGCTCAGTAGTTTCTTACAAAGATAATCTTAGTCTGAATACATAATCCAGCAAGCACATTTCTTACCCAAGTCTACCCAAGTGAGTTAAAAGCTTTTGTCCACACAAAACCTTCATATGAGGCTAATGGCAATTTTATTCATAATTGCCAAATTGAGAAGCAAACAAGATGCCTTTCAGTAGGTTAATGGATTTAAAAAAAAAAAAAAACCTGTTTATTCTACACAGTAGACTATCACTCAGTGACAAAAACAAATAAGTATCAAGTCACTAAAATTTATAGAGGACTCTTTAATGCATAATGCTAAGTAAAAGAACCCAATCTGAAAAGCTACATGCTGTGTAATTCCAAACATTCTGCATGGCAAACTGTAGAGACATAAGATCAGTGTTTTCCAAGGATTGGGGGGAGGGAGGGATTTTATATGGATAAACAGGTGGAACACAGGGAAGTTTTAGGACAATGAGGCTATCCTGTATGATACTGTAATGGATTCATATCATTATGCACTTGCCAAAATCCACATCACTGTAGAGCACAAAGAGTAAATCCCAACGCAAACTACAGGCTTGAGTTCATAATCATACTTTTTCATGACTGCAGCAAAGTAGTAGTGTCAGTCACTCAGTCATGTTCCACTCTTTGCTACCCCATAGACTGTAGCCCACCAGGCTCCTCTCTCCATGGGATTCTCCAGGCAAGAACACTGGAGTGGGTTTCCATGCCCTTCTCCAGAGAATCTTCCCCAACCCAGGGATCTAAACTGGGTCTCCTGCATTGCAGGCAGATTTTTTACTGTCTGAGCCACCAGAGAAGTCCCATATATCACATGAATGCAAGAGGTTAATAACAGGGGAAACGGAGGGTGAGACGAGGCATATGAGGCAGGAGCTCTCTGTGCTTCCTGCTCAAACGTAAGCCTACCACTGTTCTAAAATATAAAGTCTTTGTTTAAAAAGTAATGATAACAAAGTCTATTAATTTAAAAATATCTTGCCAGTAGTGATGGCTATTTACACATGGAATGTACAACTTACAGTGACAGGCAGTTGCTATCATCAAGAAAGTTCACAGAGAGATCAAATGGCCATCTGTCCCGAGTAGGGGAGAGAGAATTCTCTCTTTGAAAGGAAGGTTAAACTGCTTGATCCCGAAGAGCCCTATCACTCCCCCTTTAATCTGTTAGAAATGATCAAAGTGCAGCTCTCGTCAAATTACTCCCTTTGCTTCTCGCTGCTTCTGAGGCCACCAGGAATGCCTGTATTTCCACCACAATCCATAGTGGGAGGGAGGTGTGGCAGTGTGTCTATAACAACAAAACTAAGCTCCCTTCCAGGCATACTGCAAATGGCCATTGTCTGCTGCCACAAGTGTGAGACCCGTCATATTCCACTGAGACTGATTAGTTTCATTTGGATACCACGCCTTTTTACTGCAGGGAAAGATAACTTTAAATGTTGACTCCTAAATCAGACATTTTTTGGCTATTTCAGACCCAAGGTTAAGATTCTGGCTCTATGAAGGACAAGAGTTCCTAAAACGTGAAAAGAATAGTGTTTGCTAGCAACTTTTAGAAATATGTGAGCTTTGCTAAATTCTAACAGTTGAGGTGCTATCCTTTCAAAATCTACTGAAAATATATAGATTTTTCCCCCCAGAGAAAAAATATGCATGTACAGTTTTAAAGGGTATGCAATTTCAGGATTTCAAAGAATTTCTGAAACCAAAAAAAACTTTAAATAATCAATGAAGCCTAAGTTAAGAACTCCTGCAGCAGCATACCGAGTACTCAGTAATTCCCACGCATATATTTTGCTCATGTTATTTCTTCCACTAACATACCCTCCCACCTGCCCCCTGCTAGGTCACTAATTCTATTATCTAGCCCCACAGTAACTAACCCGCTTTACCCAAATCATTTCTCTGCTGGTCCTCTCTAGCTCCCAGGAGTTCTGCGCTCATTCATATCTCCACACTTCTGCTCACTCTCCTACCCCCTCAGCTTCCTCCATTTCTTGAACTCACATATCAAGTGAGATGATTTACACAATCATCTCAAAGCTGCCTACTTTTTGAAGATGTGTCTGATAATTCCTTGCTGTGCTGTGCTTAGACACTCAGTCGTGTCCGACTCTGTGACCCCGTGGACTATAGCCTGCCGGGCTCCTCACCATGGGGATTCTCCAGGCAAGAATGTTGGAGTGGGTTGCCAGCCCTCCTCCAGGGGATCTTCCTGACCCAGGGATTGAACCCAGGTCTCCCTCATTGCCGGCGGATTCTTTCCCTTTATCAAGAATTGTGGAAATCACACAATTCTGGAAATGTATTGACAATTACACGACTTTTTTTCATTTTTATACTAAATTATTTAAGAACAAATCATGTGACTTACCTTTTTAGCATATTGAGATACCTATGAGTCCTCCGTAAACACTTGATCACTTCTCCTTGAAGCTTAGCACCCTGTAATATAAGGGGACATTGTAATGTTACAACACTAGTAGCAATTAGCTTCCGAGTGAATGAATGGATTGGGGATTTTAGAAAAATGACTGTGGTGAGATTCATACAACATAAAATTAACCATCTTAAAATGAGCTATTGAGTAGTAGTTAGTACATTCACAGTGTTGTTCAACCATGACCTCTGTCTAGTTTCAAAACATTTCCATCACGTTACAGTAAATCTTGTACCCATTAAACAGTTTCTCTCCATTTTTTCCCCCTCCAGCTCCTAACATCCACCAATCTGTGTCCTGCCTCCATGTATCTATCTGTTCTGGGTATTTTGCCTAAATGCAGTCAGATAACACGTGACATCGTGTCCCTGGCTTCTCTCACTTAGCATAATGTCCTCAAGGTTCGTCCTTGTCGTGGCACATGCATCACTACTTCATTCTTTCTCATGGCCAAATAACACTCCGTCATATGTGGATACTAGAACTTGTTTATCCACTCACTCGCTGATGGACATTCGGGCTGTTCCCACCTCTTGGCTGTTATGAATAAGCCTGTTATACATGCTTGTGCACGTGTCTGTTTAACTACCTGTTTTCCACTATTTGGAGCATAAACCTAAGGGTGGAGGTGTGAGCTCATGTCATAATTATGTGGTTAACTTTTTGAGGAACTGTCCAGTTAGTTTCCACAGCAGCTGAACCATTTATTTTCCCAATAAGATATGAGGTACAAGGGTTCCAATTTCTCTAAAACCTTGTCAACACTAATTTTTCATTTTAGTGGGTTTGAGGTGGTACTTCTGGATGATGACTTCAAAACAGTGCACTGTTCTGAATACATCTTTAACATCAGTAGAGGTGAATTTACTGAGCTAATAAGTCTTATGTTTTAGAGCCCCTGACTATAGATTTGGCATTGAAACTAGGAGTCAATTTTCTATTCTTTTTAATTAAAAGGACCCTATAAAGTATATAGTTTCCAGCTCCCCAAAACTTGAAGTTTCCCTGCATACAACCAAATAAAAATATCTAGTGTTCAAGAGTATAACAATAATATCCCTATCTCCAGCTGTGGTGGTGCATTCTTTTGCTTGCAGAGTCACCATATTTGACTTAAAGCCTTTATGACAAATAATCTTACCTCCTGAGTAAGATGTTTAAGAACGTAGTATTACAGATGGCATGGCAGGAATCATAATAATCCCAGTCACTTATCAATTGCAGGACAACCTGAATCCAGCTTATGGTTAGAAAGCCAAGCATAAATTTTTGTTTCCAAAAGGATACATACGCAGTTCTGCTGACAATTACCTCTTCTTCTCAAATATCAAATTAAAAAGAACAGAGCCATAGGGCGTCTGCAATATTTTAAAGCTGAAATCTCTTTTACATTATTTCTGCACTTTGCTTGTAGCCAATAAGATGATTCTGTCACATTCACTGAGAGGAATCGAGTTGCAGATGCAAATTTATATGACTATTGATGTCCCTGATTTACATAAAAATCTGTAATGCACATCCAAGATCTGTACTGCCTACAAATAGATCAGATGGCAAGCTCTCTCAACCATGCTTATATGATTTATGGCTAAGCTTTACTCTACGTGCTGTTATGCCCTTCAGAAACTGGGTTATTTGAACTGAATGTTCAGTGTAATACAGTATGTGACAGACGATGCAAATTATTTGCACAAGACATGGTAAGCAATTTTGACTGTAAAGCTTGATTACAATGTTCATCAGGAGGGTGGCCTGCAGCTCCAGAAACCTTGGCGATTTATGTTGTCATCCCATATGGTGTTCTTTCCTTTCCACATTTTCCTCTTAAAGATTCGAGCATATTCCCATAGTTCATCATGTTATTCTCCCCTGTAAAATATTCACTTTACCTTACATATGAGCAAACTAAGTTTAAGTTAGTGTCATTCAATTTTAACAAGTTCACCGTCCAGTTCATATTGCTAAAATGGGATTAAATGACTAGATTCTTGCTCGGTTCTGTTCCATGTACTCAGAATATTCTCCGTTTTTTAAGAGAAGTAACTCACTATAAACCTAGCTTGGCCTCTTAAAATCAAAATACTCACCTTTCACAGATCTTGAAATATTGAGTTCTAAGTATTTCCATTTTCCCTTCTATAGTTCTGGCATAACCTGTTAATAACCTTCTATCACCCATCTTCATACCTACATGGTTTTTCATCATATAGGCTGAGTCTCAGTCCATCAGAAAAGGGATACAGTGAAGCCCATCCCATTGAGCTTTGTGGGAAACGTGTGCTACTGACGCAGCTAGCATTCAATAAAAGTTATAGTGTCTCCCCCTTCCCCCTTACTTAATGGGTGCTTAAGTAAGTGAAAAAGTATGAATTCTGCCAACATTTACAGATTTAAGCTTGTAAAACCACTCTTACAGAACAATATTTCTCAAACGTTACTGTGCGAAGTATCTGAGGAGCTAGTCGAAATGCAAATTCTGTTTCCATAGGTCTGGGGTGGGGCCTGATATTCTGGGTTTCTGAAAAGTTCTCAGGCGATGCCAATACAGGTCCACAGACCACTCTTTGAGTGACAAGGTTACAGATCCATGCTTCTACCTGAGTATGCTAAAGGTAACTAAGCAGGTAGCTCGCTGTTTTTTTAATGAAACTTTCAATTTGGGATAACAGTAAATTTATATACTGTTATAAGAAATAATATAGAAATTTCCCGTATGCCTTTCATCCAATGATAACACCTTGCAAACTATAGAACAATAGCACAGCTGGTATATTAAGATAGATAATCCACTGATCTCACTCAGATTTTCCTTGTACTCATGTGTGTGTTTGTGTTTTATGTAACTTTATCACGTGTAAGTTCATGAATCCGTCACCAGTCAAAATACAAAACAGTTCAATCCAGGGTCTCTCCTGTTGCTTTTTATAGCCACATGAATTTTCCTCCCTACCCAACACCCTGTCCCTTCCCTGGCCCCGACAATCACTAATCTGTTTTCCAACTCTATAATTTTCCCATGTTTAAAAAGGTTATACAAATGGAATTGTGGGCTTCTAACCTTTGGAGATTGGTTTTTAATCACTATAATTCCCTGGAGATTCATACAAAGTCTAGTGTGCATCAGTAATGCATTCCTTTTATTCCCCATGATGTGGCTGTACCAGAGTCTAATCATTCAGTCACTGAAGAGCATCTAAGTTGTTTCCTGTTTGGGTTTATGAAAAAAAAATCTGCTGTTGCACATCTGTGTACAGGCTTTTGTGTGAACACAAGTTTTTAGTTCTTGGGGATGAATGTCCAAGTGTGAAATTGTTGGGTCATACAGTAATCGCGTTTAGATTTATAAGAAATGATGCAGTTTCTCCACATTCTTGCCAGCACTTGGCAATGTCACTTCTTTTATTTTAGCCATTCTGATAGATGTGTAGTGATACATCACTGCAGCTTTCATTTGTAATGGTCAATGATATTCTAAGCCTTTTCATGTGCTTATTTGTCACATTTATATCTTATTTTTTGAAATGTCTGTTCGAGTCTTTTGTTCAATTTATACTTGGAGTCTTAATGTTTACTGATAAGTTTTGAGAGTTTTCTATATATTCTAGACGTTAGACTTTGGTCAGATATGTAGCTTGCAAATATTTTCTCCCATTCTGTTGCCTGTTTTCATCCTTCTAACAGAATCTTTCACAGAGCAAAAGGTTTTGGTTTTAACCTGGCACAATTTATCCATTTGTTTCTTTTACGGACTATGCTTTTGGTGTCAAAGTTAAGAATTCTTTGCCTAGTCCTAGGCATAGAGGAGTTTTCCCTTTTATTCTAAGAGTTTTATAGTTTTATACTCAACACATAAGTTTATGATCCACTTTGAGTTAGTTTTATATGAAGCATGAGGTTGGAGTTCGTATTTTTGCCTCGGATGTCCAGTTGTGCCAGCGTGATTTGTTAAAAGGGCTTCTTCCTCTGAATTGCTTTCGTACCTTTGTCAAAAGTCAGTTGGTGCCTTTTTAATGGTGGTGCTCATGTTTTGTCCTCAGACACGAAGGTCTGTCCCCTGAAATAACAGACAGCAGCCAAGACTACAGCAGTGAGAATTCCCTGGTGGTCCAGCGGTTAGGACTCAAAGTTTTCACTGCCATGAGATCAGATTCTATCTCTGGTCAGGAAACTAAGTTGCCACAAGCCATGCCGTGCAGGCAAAGAAGGAAAGAGAGAACGACTAGGTTAGTGAAACAGTCAGGACAAATTTCCTCATGAAAATATAATTACTAGAAGAGAAAGAAAATTATTACAGGCTGCCTTCATCCTAAGGAGAGCTTCAACACAGAGGCAGACGACTAGCACAGTTCCTTCACTAAAGTTCAGCAGTTATCGGAGACGTGTTGAGTCGCATCTTGCTCTTTATCTAGTTCTAATAGCTCATCTTTTCGTTCAGTGGTTTAAAGGCCGGAATCACTCAAGCTTTATCGACGTGCCCAGATGCCTGCTTTCCGTGCTTAGTTTCGCTCCTTACTGCTTCAGCCCCACTTGATGTCTGCTCAGCATTTAGAAGAAGCGGGGGAGAAAAACACGAATTGGGCATTCAGAGGATCTCTTAAATATATGGGGCTTCCCTGGTGGCTCAGAGGTTAAAGCGTCTGCCTCCGATGCGGGAGACCCGGGTTTGATCCCTGGGTTGGGAAGATCCCCTGGAGAAGGAAATGGTAACCCACTCCAGTATTCTTGCCTGGAGAATCTGGATTCTCCAGTCGGACACGACTAAGCGACTTCACCTTCACCTTAAATATGCCCTATTTTCTCATTCATTTCAACATTAAACTGAACATTATTTTTTATACTATTAGTTATATACCTAGGATATGATTGATATATCTGTACTTTCAGAGAAAAGAAGTTGGGCAAATATTTTCAAATCAAAGATATGTATCTCTAATAACCATTTACTGTTCGCTCACTCTTAAAGCAAACTCTGCCTGAGCACTTTGCCCAATCAGACACTGAGCTGCCAGATTTCTAAATGGGCAGGGAGGGGCATCCTGGCACTCCTGGGCTTTAAAAGCTGACTACTAGACAAGGACCAAGATACTGGGGTCAAAAGACCCTGCACTCCCTCCACAAATGGACACACCAAAACTCCAATTAGATATAGAATCACTATATTGTGAGAAGGACCTGAACACTAGCAGAACAGCTCTTCCACAACTATGGATATAAAGAAAAAGACACACTGAGATAGGCAGGAGCAGGACCCACAAGAAGGAGAGGAATCGCAAATGCAAAGGCTCTCCTTCAGGAGAAGGGGTTTGAGCCCCACAGTGGGCACGCCAGTTCTGGGGACCTTCACCGGAGAGACAAGCTTCCATAATATCTGGCTTTGAAAACCAGCAGGGCTTTCATCTAGAAGAGCCAGAGGGTGATGGAAAACAAAAAGTTTACTCTAAAAGGGCTCACATGCAAACTCACTCCAAGTCCAAGCAGAGGGGCAGCAGTTTGAGAAGCACCTGAACCCTAAGTGAAGGAGATGTATTGACTAACTGTAAGACAAGTACCAAAAAGGCACTGGAACTTTCTCTGGGGTTCAAAGTGCTGGTGGATGCCTTTTTTTTTTTCTCCTGGTTGGCCTGACACCAGCATGCTCCGTCTGTGACATTCACCGTCTGTATCGCTAACACCCTCTGCCCATGTGGCAATCCTACCCCGCACTTCCCCGCACAATCAGCCTGCCCTAGTAAGCACCCCTTGATGCAGCTCCCACCTTGCCACATATTTTTGGTGGCCTAGGATAAGACTTCCCTGTAGCTCAGAGGGTAAAGAACCTGCCTGCAATGCAGGAGACCAAGGTTCAGCCCCTGGATTGGGAAGATCCCCTGGAGAAGGGAATGGCAACCCACTTCTTGCCTGGAGAATGCCATGGACAGAGGGAGGAGCTTGGCAGGCTACAGTCTGTGGGGTCACAAAGAGTTTGATATGATTGGGCAACTAACACTACTCCTGGGACTAGACTAGCACCCCACAAATTAGCTACTACCCCTCCACACTGACTGGGTGGGCTCCACCAGGACAGGCGTACCCCACCCTGCAGAGCAGCTCTCTACTTACCACACCCAGTTGGCAGCCTTGGACCAGACAGGCACCTCTCCAAAGTGGGCTCCCGCGCCAGGAGCATACTCCACCCACCAGTGCACCCAGCTGTAGTGCCACAAAATAAAGGGCACACAGCCCACATGGGGGACACATCTGGGGCACCAGGAGCTAGTGGCACACAGCCCACATGGGGGACACATCTGGAGCACCAGGAGCTAGTAACCAGGAGGGTCTGCTTTTCCAGGCCCCAGCTTTTTACATAAGGCCACTCCTTCAAGACCAGGATACACAGCTGGTCGACCCCACACCTAGAATCAAACACATAACCTTAGGATAAACAAGAAGATAGGAGAATACAGTCAAAATGAAAGGACAAGACAAAACTTCAGAAAAAGGATGAGACCAAATATGCATAAGTTATCTACTAAAGAGTTAGAAGTTATGGTCATAAAGATGCTCACAAAAATCAGGAGAAACTAGATGAATACAGTGAGAACTTTGACACTGAGACAGAAAATATAAAAACCACTCAGAGCTGAAGAATGCAATAACTGGAACGAAAAATACACCAGATGGGATCAGCAGCAGGTGAACTTCCAGATCAATGAACTGGAAGACCAAGTAGTGGATATCCCCTAATCAGAACTGAAAATTAAGTAATTAATTTAGAAAGTATAGTTTAAGACATATCTGGGACACCTTAAAGCATACTATCATCCACATCATATGGGCCCCATAATGAGAAAAGAGACAGAAAGAGCTGAAAAACATATGAAGAAATAATGGCTGAAAACCTTCCTAATCTGAAGAAAGAAACACATGTCCAGGTACAGGAAGCACAGAGAGTCCCAAATAAGATGAACCAAAGAGACACACTCCAAGACATATTGTAATGACAATGTCAGAATTTAAAGACAGGATCCTAAAGGCAGAAGGAGAAAAACAACTAGTAATGTATAAGGAAATTTTCTCCAGAAACATTACAGGCCGCTGAGAACTGGAACGATAATTTAAAGTACTAAACAACAAAAAGAAGAATATGCTAACATCAATGTTATTATTCAGATTTGGAGATATAAAGAGTTTCCACCGAGACAAAAGCTAAAGAAGTTCATCACTCCTAACTTGCACGTAGACAAAAGGTTTAAAGAACTTATTTAAGTGAAAAAAAAAAAAAAAGGCCATAGCTACAAATAAGAAAATACATGAAATAATCTCACTTACAAACATGAAAATAAAGAAGAGGTACTGGATCAATATTTACAAATCTAGTATGAATGTTAAAAAACAAAGGTAGTAAAATAAAGTATAGCTACAATAATTAGCAAAGGGATGCACAAATTAAAAAGATGCAAAATATGCCATGAAATCTCAAAAACTTATGAGATACACAAAATTAAAGAAAAACTAATCCAAGCATAACACTAAAGATAGTCAACAAATCACAAAAGGAGAGAACAAGATAAGAAGAAAGGAACAGAGAATTACAAAAACCAGCAGAAAATGATCAACAAAATGACAATAAGTATATACCTGTCATTGCTTTAAGTGTGAATGAACTAACTGATGCAATCAAAAAACACGGAGTGGCTGAATGAATATAAAACAAGACCACCTATATAGTGTCTACAGGAGACATACTTCAGATCTAAAGATACACAAAGACTGAAATTGAAGGCATAGAAAAAAGTATTATCCATAAACAGAAACAAAAAGAAAGCTAGGGTAGCAGTACTTATATCTGAAAATAGACATAAAAACAAAGGTTTTAAAAGAGATTTTTTTAAGTATCTTTTAATACTTTAAATATCTTGTATAATGATACAGAGATCAATACAACAAGAGGAAATACTAATGAATTCAAAATAGAAGCACCTAAATATATAAAACAATATTAACAGACATAAAAAGAGAAACTGACAGTAATACTATATAGTAAGGGACTCTAATACACCACTTATAGCAAAGAATAAATCATTCAGACAGAAAATCAACAAAGAAACACTGGTCTTAAAAGATATATTAGACAAATAGATTTAATAGATCTATATAGAACACTCCATCTAACATAATAAAGTATGCATTCTTTTCAAGTGCATATGGAACATTCTCCAGAATAGAACACATGTTAGGCTGCAAAACAAGTCTCAATAGTTTGAAGAAGATTGGATTCATGTGAAACATAATTTCTGACCACAATAGTGTGAGACTAGAAATAAGACTCTGATGCCGGGAGGGATTGGGGGCAAGAGGAGAAGGGGACGACAGAGGATGAGATGGCTGGGTGGCATCACCAACTCAATGAACATGAGTCTGAGTGAACTCCGGGATTGGTGATGGACAGAGAGGCCTGGCATGCTGCGATTCATGGGGTCCAAAGAGTCGGACACGACTGAGCGACTGAACTGAACTGAACTGAGAGATCAACTACAAATTTTAAAAGCTGTAAAAAAAAAACAAAAACAAAACCCACATGCAGTCTAAACAATGTGCTCTAAAATGACCAATGAGCTACTAAAATATCAGAAAGGAAATAAAAAATTACCTGGGGACAAATGAAAATTGAAACACTACATTCTAAAATCAATGGGAGGCAGCAAAAGCAGTTCTAAAAGGTAAGTTAATTGTGGTACAAACCTACTTTAAGAAGCAAGAAAAATCTCATTCTATTCTTAAACCTAGTGTGAAAGTCACTCAGTCATGTTGAACTCTTTGGGACCCCATGAACTATACAGTCCATGGAATTCTCTAGGCCAGAGTACTGGAGAGGGTAGCCTATCCTTTCTCCAGCAGATCTTCCCTACCAGCAATCAAACCGGGGTCTCCTGCATTGCAGGCGGATTCTTTACCAACTGAGCCATCAGGGAAGCCCCAATTAAACCTGAAGGAATTATAAAAAAGAACAAACAAAGCTCAAAGTTAGAAGAAAGGAAATAAAAAAGATAAAAGCAGAAATAAATGAACCAGAGACCAAAAAAGAAAAAAAAAAAATCAATGAAACTAAGAGCCAGTTCTTTGCAAAGATAAATAAAATTGATTAACGAACCCAAATAAATAAAATCAGAAATGACACAGGAGAAGTTGCCTCTGTCACCAAGGAAATACAAACAATCATAACCAACTACCAAAGTGGACAATCTAGATGAATAAATTCCTAGAAATTTATTATATTATTTAATTTATTCTATTAACTTATTTCTATTAATTCCTGCAATCCCCCAGGCCTGAATCAAGAAGAAGTTGATAAGAAAACGAATTATCAATAGTGAAGTGAATCAGTACTAAAATAAAAAAAAAAGCTCAACAAACAATAGTCCAGAAGAAGACAGCTGCACAAATGAATTTTATCAATTATTCAAAGAAAAGTTAACACCCGAACTTCTCAAACTATTACAAAAAAAGAAAACTGAAGAAGAAGGAACGCTTCCAAACTCTTTCAACAAGATCAGCATCATCCTGACACTAAAACTAGATAAAAAATATCACACAAAAGAAGAAAATTACATCTAATATCCTTGATGAAGATAGATGCAAAAGTCTTCAGTGAAATATTAGCAAACCAAAGTTAATACATTAAAAGAATCATACACTATAATCAGGTGAGATTTACTCCAGGGAAACAATGATGGTTCAGAAAGGCTTTCATCAAAAAGACAAACTCTAACAAGTGTTGATGAGAATGTGGAGAAAGAGAAACCCTTATTCACTCTTGGTGGGAGTGTAAATTGGTTCAGTTGCTATGTAAAACAATATAGAGGTTTCTCAAAAACATTTAAAAAAATAAAACTGCCAGATGATCCAGCAACTCCACTTCTGGATATTTACCCAAAGGAAACAAAGCCTCTAATTGAAAAAGATAGATGCACCCCAGTGTGTATTGAAGCAGTATATACAGTAGCCAAGATGTAGCAGAAACCTCAGTGTCTGTTGATATTAACAGATGACTAGATAAAGATGACTAGATATATAGTGGAATATTGTTCAACCATAAGAAAGAAGTCCTGGCATTTGGGGCAAACTAGGTTAACCTAGGGAGAAGGCAATGGCACCCCACTCAAGCACTCTTGCCTGGAAAATCCAATGGACTGAAGAGCCTGGTGGGCCGCCGTCCATGGGGTCGCTAAGAGTCGGACATGACTGAGCGACTTCCCTTTCACTTTCCACTTTCAAGCACTGGAGAAGGAAATGGCAACCCACTCCAGTGTTCTTGCCTGGAGAATCCCAGGGACGGGGGAGCCTGGTGGGCTGGCGTCTCTGGGGTCACACAGAGTCAGACACGACTGAAGCGACTTAGCAGCAGCAGCAGCAGGTTAACCTAAAGGGTAATATGCTTAAGTGAAGTAAGTCAGATAGAGAAAGACAACTATCTTATGATCTCAATTATACATGAAATTTAAAAACTGAACTAAAGCAGACTCATAGATATAGAGAACAAAGACATGGTTTCCAGGGAAGAGGCAGGTAAGCAGATGGCAAAATAAGTAAAGGAGATTAAGAGGTAGAAACTTTCAGTTATAAAATAAGTCGTGGAAATGCAATACACAGAGCAAGGAACATATTGTATTAATAATACACAATAAAGTGAAAGTGAAGTCACTCAGTCATGTCCGACTCTTTACGATCCCATGGACTGTAGCCTACCAGGCTCCTCCACCCATGGGATTCTCCAGGCAAGAGTACTAGAATGGGTTGCCATTACCTTCTCCAGGGGATCTTCCTGTCCCAGGGATCGAACCCAGGTCTCCTGCATTGTAGGCAGACACTTTACCATCTGAGCCACCATCCTTAATTATAATATACAATAATATGGTATTAATTTTAAATGGTCACATCTGGTTACTAGACTTATCATGATGATCATCTAAATATATATATAAATGTTGAATCACTATGCTGTATGACCGAAACTAACATAACACTGTATGTCAGTTGCAGTTCAATTTTTAAAAAGCTGATCACAACTACCCAGAAACCACCTGAGTTTAGACTTCTGTTCAGCAGTCTTGTACACTGTGTGCAGAATCATGACGAAAATTCACTTGTCTGATGATGAGCACCCTGAATCCTCCTCCATTCCCTAGTCTGATTATTTCTGTGCTATTTCCAGTTTCTCTGAGGCTCTCTTATGATTTTGCTTCATTGATTCAGACAGTATTGGTTTCTGTTTTTCTACCAATTGCCTTTCTTTGCATTTAAATTACTGAACTGTTTCAACAAGAATCCCTTCCTGGCAGGAGCTCTCCATTGGCACTCTCATGAGGGAGGCCAATCTCTGCTTTATGAGCTTCTGCTCCATCTTCAGGCCCCAGCAACACATACTGCTGCTCAGACAGCTACAAATCTGCCTCAGGGTAATTGACATTTGGTCATGGGGAGAGTGGAGTTGAAATACTTCTACTCTACATTTGTCACATCAGGCTTTTGCTCTCCACCATCTCATTCTCCATTTGTTCCTGGTAGGAGAAGTTAGAACCCAAAACAATCTTCTTCCATGGTTTAGCAATAATTGGGATTACTGTGCCTTAAAGAAAGGAAATCAATTTTGGTCCTTTTTCTTGACTTTTTCCTTTATAATGCAGTAAACTACCTGGGTACGGACTTCTACTTAGAGGAGATTTTCTCTTAAGGTTAGTAGGTGGGTGAGTAGACACCGCTATGCCAAAGCCTTTGACTGTGTGGATCACAATAAACTGTGGAAAATTCTTCAGGGGATGGGAATACCAGACCACCTGGCCTGCCTCTTGAGAAACCTGTATGCAGGTCAGGAAGCAACAATTAGAACTGGACATGGAACAACAGACTGGTTCCAAATAGGAAAAGGAGTATGACAAGGCTGTCTATTGTCACCCTGCTTATTTAACTTATATGCAGAGTACATCATGAGAAACGCTAGGCTGGGAGAAGCACAAGCTGGAATCAAGATTGCTGGGAGAAATGTCAAGAACCTCAGATATGCAGATGACACCACCCTTATGGCAGAAAGTGAAGAGGAACTAAAAAGCCTCTTGATGAAAGTGAAAGAGGAGAGTGAAAAAGTTGGCTTCAAGCTCAACATTCAGAAAACTAAGATCATGGCATCCGGTCCCATCACTTCATGGCAAACAGATGGGGAAACAGTGGAAACAGTGTCAGACTTTATTTTGGGGGGCTCCAAAATCACTGCAGATGATGACTGCAGCCATGAAATAAAAAAATGCTTGCTCCTTTAAGAAAAGTTATGACCAACATATTAATATTTAGCATATTAAAAAGCAGAGACATTACTTTGCCAACAAAGGTCCATCTAGTCAAGGTTATGGTTTTTCTAGTAGCCATGTATGAATGTGAGAGTTGGACTATAAAGAAAGGTGAGCGCCAAAGAATTGATGCTTTTGAACTGTGGTGTTGGAGAAGACTTTTCAGAGTCCCTTGGACTGCAAGGAGATCCAACCAGTCCATCCTAAAGGAGATCAGTCCTGAGCGTTCATTGGAAGGACTGATGCTAAAGCTGAAACTCCAATACTTTGGCCACCTAATGTTGAAGAGCTGACTCATTGGAAAATACCCTGATGCTGGGAAAGATTGAGGGCAGGAGGAGAAGAGGATGACAGAGGATGAGATGGTTGGATAACATCACCAACTTGATGGACATGAGTCTGAGCAAGCTCTGGGAGTTGGTGATGGACAGGGAGGCCTGGCGTGCTGCAGTCCATGGGGTCACAAAGAGTCAGACATGACTGAGCAACTGAACTGAACTGAACTGAGTAGACCCAACAGTCAGGCCTGCAGAAATAGCATATTTCTCTTCAGTAAGATGTTTCAAAATTTAGATTCAGAGAGAAGTTGGAGAATCTACTTTGACCTCAAGGTTTAAACTGAATTTCTCAACACAGCTTTTGTCAGAGCCCTTCATTCTCCACTTACAGAAATCCCAAACCCTTCATCTACTTCCTTTTTCAAGACTGTTTTACCTTTTAAATTGTATTCCTAGTGTCAAAGGAAGAGGCCACTATCCAATACTTGATATGAATATTGAATTTACTGCTTTATAATCAAGTCAGAAAAGATGTCCTCTTCATTATAGGGGACTGGAATGCAAAAGTAGGAAGTCAAGAAACACCTGGAGTAACAGGCAAATTTGACCTTGAAATGCAGAATGAAGCAGGGCAAAGACTAATAGAGTTTTGCCAAGAAAATGCACTGGTCATAGCAAACACCCTCTTCCAACAACACAGAAGACTCTACACATGGACATCACCAGATGGTCAACACTGAAATCAGATTGATTATATTCTGTGCAGCCAAAGATGGAGAAGCTCTATACAGTCAACAAAAACAAGACCAGGAGCTGACTGTGGCTCAGATCATTGACTCCTTATTACCAAATTCAGACTCAAATTGAAGAAAGTAGGGAAAACGCTAGACCATTCAGGTGTGACCTAAATCAAATCCCTTATGATTATACAGTGGAAGTGAGAAATAGATTTAAGGGCCTAGATCTGATAGAGTGCCAGATGAACTATGGAATGAGGTTCGTGACATTGTACAGGAGACAGGGATCAAGACCATCCCCATGGAAAGAAAAGCAAAAAAGCAAAATGGCTGTCTGGGGAGGCCTTGCAAATAGCTGTGAAAAGAAGAGAGGTGAAAAGCAAAGGAAAAAAGGAAAGATATAAGCATCTGAATGCAGAGTTCCAGAGAATAGCAAGAAGGGATAAGAAAGCCTTCTTCAGCGATCAATGCAAAGAAATAGAGGGAAAGAACAGAACAGAAAGACTAGAGATCTCTTCAAGAAAATTAGAGATACCAAGGGAACATTTCATGCCAAGATGGGCTTGATAAAGGACAGAAATGGTATGGACCTAACAGAAACAGAGGATATTAAGAAGAGGTGGCAAGAATACACAGAAGAACTGTACAAAAAAGATCTTCACGACCCAGATAATCATGGTGTGATCACTAATCCAGAGCCAGACATCCTGGAATGTGAAGTCAAGTGGGCCTTAGAAAGCATCGCTACGAACAAAGCTAGTGGAGGTGATGGAATTCCAGTTGAGCTCTTTCAAATCCTGAAAGATGATGCTGTGAAAGTGCTGTACTCAATATGCCAGCAAATGTGCAAAACTCAGCAGTGGCCACAGGATTGTAAAAGGTCAGTTTTCATTCCAATCCCGAAGAAAGGCAATGCCAAAGAATGCTCAAACTACCGCACAATTGCAGTCATCTCACATGCTAGTAAAGTCATGCTCAAAATTCTCCAATCCAGGCTTCAGCAATATGTGAA
>SJYQ01000310.1:238906-254001 GCA_006410935.1 Redunca redunca
ACCTGACCTGCCTCTTGAGAAATCTGTATGCAGGTCAGGAAGCAACAGTTAGAACTGGACATGGAACAACAGACTGGTTCCAAATAGGAAAAGGAATACATCAAGGCTGTATATTGTCACCCTGCTTATTTAACTTCTATGCAGAGTACGTCATGAGAAACGCTGGACTGGAAGAAACACAAGCTGGAATTAAGATTGCTGGAAGAAATATCAAGAACCTCAGATATGCAGATGACACCACCCTTATGGCTGAAAGTGAAGAGGAGCTAAAAAGCCTCTTGATGAAAGTGAAAGAGGAGAGTGAAAAATTTGGCTTCAAGCTCAACATTCAGAAAACGAAGATCATGGCATCTGGTCCCATCACTTCATGGGAAATAGATGGGGAAACAGTGGAAACAGTGTCAGACTTTGTTTTGGGGGGCTCCAAAATCACTGCAGATGGTGACTGCAGCCATGAAAATTAAAGACGCTTACTCCTTGGAAGAAAAGTTATGATCAACCTAGATAGTATATTAAAAAGCAGAAACATTACTTTGCCAACAAAGCTCCATCTAGTCAAGGCTATGGTTTTTCCTGTGGTCATGTATGGATGTGAGAGTTGAATTGTGAAGAAGGCTGAGCACTGAAGAATTGATGCTTTTGAACTGTGGTGTTGGAGAAGACTCTTGAGAGTCCCTTGGACTGCAAGGAGATCCAACCAGTGCATTCTGAAGGAGATCAGCCCTGGGATTTCTTTGGAAGGAATGATGCTAAAGCTGAAACTCCAGTACTTTGGCCACCTCACGCGAAGAGTTGACTCATCAGAAAGGACTCTGATGCTGGGAGGGATTGGGGGCAGGAAGAAAAGGGGGTGACCGAGGATGAGATGGCTGGATGGAATCATGGACTCGATGGCCGTGAAACTGAGTGAACTCTGGGAGTTGGTGATGGACAGGGAGGCCTGGCGTGCTGCGATTCATGGGATCGCAAAGAGTCGGACACAACTGAGCGACTGAACTGAATGGCAACCCACTCCAGTACTCTTGCTTGGAAAATCCCATGGACGGAGGAGCCTGGCAGGCTGCAGTACATGGGGTCATGAAGAGTCAGACACGACTGAATGACTTCACTTTCACTTTTCAAACAGCAGCAGCAACAGAAATGTCTAAGCCTTCTAGCAATTTCTAGAAATTTCCAGCATCCAGCAGTATTAGTGAGAAATCTCATGCCAATTTTATGTTTATTTATGGACATTTTTTCCATCTCTGGACTTTTATATTAATGTTTTGAGGTTTAAAACAGTTTTCTATGTTTGAATTTTACTCCTCACTCATATTTGGTGACCTTTTCACATCTAAAAATTTGTGCATTTCTTCAGCTCTATATAAAAAATGTTTCTCTATAGTCTATTAGTTTTTCTTTATATCCTCTCCTTCAGGGACTTACCTAACTTATGTTAGAACTCCTAGTTCTATCCTTCATGTCTATTTTACCTCTCTTACCATCAGTTCTCTCTTACCTCGCACATTTTTACATATCCTGTCTTTCTGTGTTATCTTCTGGGAGAATTACTCAACTTATTAAATCTCTCTTCAGTTGTGTCCACTCTGAAATTTAATCAATCTCATATCTTTTTTGTTTTTATTGTTATTGCTTTTTTGCTTTCTGAATGATTAAAATTTTTTATCTCTGAGTCTCTAACTGATTCTTTCACAGTAAAGATTCTAATTAACATGAAATAGATACCCTCTCTTATCTCCATGAGGACATTAATCTTTTACAAAAATTGTTGTCTGTTTTGTTCATTTTAGTTCCTCAGGTGTTTGTTTTAATGTTTCTCATAGTGCTCATTTTGCACGATTGTTTGACAGTCTTTGTCTTGTGTGATTATCTTTGTACTGAAATTCTTTGTAATTTAGATAGATTAGTAGTATACAAAGAGTGATAATAGGCATGGTCTACCTTAGGGGTGGAAGTATTTTATCATCATATCATCAGCATCATTTGGTATCAGCACACAGTGACAATATAAGGACTGACTTTGAGTTATGTATAGTTTTTTTTTTTCCCCTGCAGACATTACCCCCCTTAATTGCCATCACCTGGGGAAGATCGATCCCACTACACCCCTTCTTACTCCACCTTCTCAATTCAGCCCACCACATGATAAGCTATTGCTATAGATTCTGTTCCATGAGTCTTCTTTCTACAGTGATTGCGGGGGAAACATTGCTAAGAAAAAATAAGTATGCAACAAGTCTTTATGGTAAAGCACAGCTAATTATATCTAATATATTATAATGACCTATAATGGAGTATCTGGAGAAGGCAATGGCACTCCACTCCAGTACTCTTGTCTGGAAAATCCCATGGATGGAGGAGCCTGGTAGGCTGCAATCCATGGGGTCACACAGAGTCGGACACAACTGAAGCGGCCTAGCAGCGCAGCAGCAGCAGCATAATGGAATATCTGAAATTTTATCACCCAAAAAGCTGAATCACTATTCTGTACACCTGAAATTAACACAATATTGTAAATAAGCTATACTGCATTGTTGTTGAGTCACTAAGTCATATCTGACTCTTTGTGTTCCCAAGGACTGTAATCCACCAGGCTCCTCTGTCCATGAGATTTCCCAGCCAAGAATATTGGGGTGGGTTGCCATATCCTACTCCAGGGGATCTACGTTAATTTGAAAAACTCCTAAGAAGGGTATAACACTAACTCATTGTCTGGGCATAGTGTCCCCACACCCTCTGATTTTTGCCATCCACCTGGGATACAGCTCTGCTTCTCCAGGTCAAATTACCAATCTTACCCCATCTTACTCCCCACCCTGGAGACTGTTGCTTCTGCTTTCATCCATTCCATGCAGATTTGGTGAGAAAGAAGTCAACCTACTTCACTTACTAACCCCATGTAACCATATTAATGGTTAACCATGGCACTTGAATCTGCCCTCTTCAAGGGTAGAGCATTTCCAGAATCCTTCTCACTTTGCAAGAAATGTTTCCTACGAGTGTTTTGGGTATTGGTATTCTTCATTAATAGTAACAACAGTAGCCTATTCTAAGCACTTCACAATTTGTGCAAATTAAATGATATGAACCCATGTGACTTCTCATTAAGAAACTTCTCAATCTTTCTATTTTCCAGCTGGCAATTTCCTGTTTTCCAGCACTGAAGATTTTCTTAGCCATCTTTTTTGTCATTTCTAGAGATTTATGGCATTTAGCTTATTATCTTGATCTAATTTTTTTATCTGCTTCTTAAAATAGCTTTGCCCTTTTTTTTTTTTTTTTTTCTAGACATACATTCATTCTGGAGTAGTGTGCTCAGAGTGCCATAGCAAAATACCACAGACTGGGCAGCTTAAACAACTGAAACTTAATTTTCTCACGGTTCTGGAAGATAGGAGCCCAGATCAGAGGGTTGTCATGGTTGATTTGTTAAGACCCGTTTTCCTTCTCATAATCTCCTCCCATGGTCTTTCTTCTGTAAACAGACACAGAGAGTTCTCCAGTGTCTCTTCCTCTTCTTAGAACACAAATCCTGTTGGATTAGGATCTCACTCTTATGACTCTATTTAACTTCAGCTACCTTTCTAAAATCTTATCTCCCAAATAGTCACATTAATAGTCACATTCAATAGTCAGCATATGAATTTGGAGGAACAGCATGCAGTCAATAGCAATTTCAATAGATTGATTCTTAAAGAAAACAGCAATTTACTCAGAAGAAGCTGATAAGCAAGAACAAATGTAAGGGCACATGTAAAGTGAAAGAGAGGGATATTAACTGAAGAATCTTCGAAGTGAATATAGAACATACTGTCTTTCCTGGTGGAAAGTAGTGTGCAAAATTATCTGTAGAATAAATGAATGAGACATTCAAAATGCACCTCAGCTTCCCCAAGACACCAATTTTCAGGAACATTTGTGAATATATTCTTTTATTCATTTAGGTTGGATTTGTATAAAAGGAATAATAAAAACATAACTGTTCCTTACTTTACTTTCAAACCTGAAATTCATTAGGGAATTTGAGATGTTTATTAAATGAAATATATTAGTGCTAAAAACTAATAAATTTTGATATTGATATGCTATTAAAAAATTCTCTTTCCAACTGGGCTAAAATTTGGAAAGGATTGTTGTTCTTATGTCTGATGATGTGTTTGTGGATATGTGTGCATATAAGTGTACATATGGGGCTTATAAATTTTAAATCTCTGTGGCAATATTTCTATAATGCTTTTGTGACTTTAGTCTTAACTAGTCACAAGTTCTAACAAAGTTAGTTGCCACCATATTTATAGACTATTAGAATATGATTCACTAAAAATAAAGATAAGTGCTATGTACACCGTCTCTAGCACTGACAGGTTAACAGAAGAATAGATCTAGAGAGCAGACAGTTGGAATAGGTTTGCAAACAAGATTTGGAGCCATGAATGCATCATAGGCTGTTCTACACAGATCAAAAATAATTTAGGTTAGGAAGTTGTGGATCATAATATCCATATGTACACTACCATATGTACAAATTAATGTGTACAAACAATACCATATGTAGAAGTGAAATGTGACAAGCAACTCAAACTTTTCTCAGTATTTAGAGGTAAATGTGAGAAGACAGCAAAGTGAGAATTGGTTAAGCTTTTTCTTAATGACCCAACTTTGCTTACAACTTGTTTGTATGATAGAGCCAAAGATACATTGCTTAAAATCAGAATTGTGTGTAAATTTCAAATATTGGTACTTAGAAATTTAATTCTACAAAAATTTTCACTTATTCAAATGAGATTTCTTTTCTTCAGATGTAAAATTAGAGGACAGCTCTACGAATTTATCATTCATTAATATCTTTCAGTTGCTAATTCATGTCCAACCCATTGAGACACCATGGACTGCAGCGTGGTAGGCTTCCCTCTCTTTCACTATGTCCAAAAGTTTGCTCAAATTCATGTCCATTGAGTCGGTGATGCCATCCAACCATTTCATCCTCTGTCACCCCCTTCTCCTTTTTCTTTCACTCTTTCCCAGCATAAGGGTCTTTTCCATTGAGTCAGCTCTTCATACCAGTTGGCCAGAGTGCTGGAGCTTCAGCTTCAGCATCAATCCTACCAATCAATATTCAGGGTTGATTTCTTTTAGGACTGACTGGTTTGATGTACGATATAGTGCAATTCTCTCAAGAGTCTTCTCCAGCACCACATACAGAAGCATCAATTCTTCGGCATTCAGCCTTTTTTACTGTTCAGTTCTCACATCTGCACGTGACTACTGGAAAAGCAATAGTTCTGACTATATGAAACTTTGTCAGCAAAATGATGTCTTTGCTTTTTAGCACACTGTCTCAGTTTGCCATAGCTTTCCTTCCAAGCAGCAAGCATCTTTTAATTGTGTGGCTGCGTGTCATGGTCCACGGTACTTTTGGAGACCAAGAACATAAAATCTGTCACTGTTTTCACATTTTCCCCTTCTGTTTGCCATGAAGTGATGGGGCTGGATGCCATGATGTTAGCTTTCTTGAATGTTGAATTTTAAGCCTGTTTTTTTGCTCTCAAGACTAGAAAAATGACCTGCTACTCTCTCCCTCCCAAACCTCCCAAATTAGAATATAATATTCTTTGTATTGAAATATAGTTGATATATGATATTATGTTATTTTCAAGTATACTACACAGAGATTTGACATTTTCAAAAGATATGAAATGATAACCACTGTAAGTCTGGTAACCATCTGTTCCTAAATAAAGTTATTAAATATTCAGTTCAGTTCAGTTCAGTCGCTCAGTAGGGTCCGACTCTTTGCGACCCCATGAATCACAGCATGCCAGGCCTCCCTGTCCATCACCATCTCCCAGAGTTCACTCAGACTCACGTCCATCAAGTCCGTGATGCCATCCAGCCATCTCATCCTCGGATGTCCCCTTCTCCTCCTGCCCCCAATCCCTCCCAGCATCAGAGTCTTTTCCAATGAGTCAACTCTTCGCATGAGGTGGCCAAAGTACTGGAGCTTCAGCTTTAGCATCATTCCTTCCAAAGAATTACTGATATTTATTAAGATGTATGCATATCTTGTGTTATGTATTTTATAACTAGAATTATACCTCTTAATCCCTTTTATCAGTGTTACTCACCCCCACCTTCTCTCCTCTGGCAACCACCCATTTGTTATCTCTATGAGCCAGTTACACTTTTGTTTTATTTGTTTGTTTTCAGATTCCACATATAATTGAGATCATACATTATTTGTCTTTTAGTAGCTGATTTATCTCACTAAAGCTTAGCTTTCTAGATCCATCAGTGTTGTAAAAATGTTAATATTTCACTTATTGTTATGGCTGAGTAATATTATACCACACACACACACACACAAAATATCTCCTTTATCCATTTGTCTGTTGTGTACACTTAGGTTGCTTCAATATCTTGGCTACTGTAAATAGTGCTACAATATACATTGGGGTGCATATACATTTTCCAATTAGTTTTTTATATTTGGGGACAAATACCCGGAAGTGGAATGTCTGGATCATACCTTAGTTCTATTTTTAATTTTTTGAGAAACCTCCATACTGTTTCCCATAGTGATTGCACCAATCTACACTTTCACCAACAGTCTCGAGGGTTCCTTTTCTCCACATCCTCACCAACACTTGCAACTTTTTAATGGCCATTCTGATGTGTGTGAGGTGAGATCTCACTGTGATTTTGTGGGAGTTCACTGATGATTACTAACCTTGGGCAGATTTTCAAGTCTTTTGGCCATCTCCGGGTCTTCTTTTTGCCTTTTCATACTGTTCATGGGATTCTCAAGGCAAGAATACTGAAATGGTTTGCCATTTCCTTCTCTAGTGGATCACGTTTTGTCAGAACTCTTCACCATGATCCGTCTGTCTTGGGTGGCCCTACACAGCTTGGCTCATAGTTTCATTGAGTTAGACAAGGCTGTGGTCCATGTGGTCGGTTTGGTTAGTTTTCTGTGTTTGTGGTTTTCAGCCTGTCTGCCCTCTGATGGATGAGGATAAGAGGCTTGTGGAAGCTTCCTGATGGGAGAGACTGTGCAGGGGAATCTGGGTCTTGTTCTGATGGATGGGGCCATGCTCAGTAAACCTTTAATCCATTTTCTGTTGATGGGGGGAGTTGCGTTCCCTCCCTGGTGTTTGGCTTGAGGCCAAATTATTGTGGGGGTGATGGTGATGATGGAGTGCCTCTGACCCCAGTGGCAGGCCACTGCCAATCCACACCTCTGCCAGAGACTCCCAGACACTCACAGGCAAGTCTTTTGGGGTCACTGCTCCTTTCTCCTGGCTCCTGGTGCATACAAGGTTTTGTTTGTGCCCTCCAAGAGTCTGTTTCCCCAGTCCTGCAGAAGTTCTATAACAAATCCCACTGGTCTCCAAAGTCAAATTCCCTGGAGGTTCTCAGTCCCTTTGCCGGATCCCCAGGTTAGGAAATCTGTTGTGGGTCCTAGAACTTTCTTAACAATGTGAGAATTTCTTTGGTAGTATAATTGTTCTTCAGTTTGTGGGCGTCTGCTCAGCAAACCTATGGTGGAGCTGATGGCAACCTCATCCAAGAGGGCTTGTGCCACATGCTGGCATGTCCCAGGTCTGCTGCAGCCAGAGCCCCTTTCCCCACGGCAGGCCACTGCTGACCTGTGCCTCTGCAGAAGACACTCAAACACTCACAGGCAGGTCTCGCTCAGTCCATGTGGAGTCTCTGGGTCCTGGTGTGCACAAAGTTTTGTTTGAGCCCTCTGTGTGTCTCTGGTGGGTATGCAGTTTGATTCTAAATGCAATTTCACCCCTCCTACCATCTTGTTGAGGCTTCTCCTTTGCTCTTGGATGTGGAGTATCTTTCTTTTTGTGGCATCCAACGTTCTCCTGTCAATGGTTGTTCAGTATCAAGTTGCAATTTTGAAGTTCTCGAAGAAGAAGATGAGCACATCCTTCTATTCTGCCATCACAAGCTCTGGGAGTTGATGATGGACAGGGAAGCCTGGCATGCTGCAGACTATTTGTATGAGGTTGCAAATAGTCGGATACAAGTGAGCGACTGAACTGAACTGACTGATGTCTTCTTTGGAAAAATCTCTATTCAGATCCTATACCTAATTTCAAGCAGGTTTTTTTTTTTTAATGTTGAGTTCTCTAAATTCATTTTACAGTTTGGATATTAATTTCTTATTGGATATATTGTTTGCAAATATATTCTCTCATTCAGTAAGCTGAATTTTTATTTCATTGCTAGTTTCCTTTGCTATGCAAAAGCTTTATAGTTTAATGTAGTTGCATCTGTTTAATTTTGCTTTTGTTTTCCTTGCCTGAGGAGACAAATCCAAAAAAATATTGCTAATACCAACATCAAAGGACATAACATGTATGGAGTTTTGTGGTTTCAGGCCTTACATTTAATTCTTTAATACATTATGAGTTTATTTGTGTATATGGTGTGAGAAAATAGTCCAGGTTGATACTTTTGCATGTAGCAATCCAGTTTTCCCAATAGCATTTATTGAAAAGTCTGTCTCCCTCCACTGTATATTCTTGTTTCTATCATCATACTTAATTGACCATATAAATGTGGATTTATTTCTGTGGTCTTTATTTTGTTCCATTGATCTATGTGTCTGTTTTTGGCCAGTACCATACTGTTTTTATTACATTAGCTTTGCAATAAAGTTTGAAATCAGGGAACATGATAAACTCACATTTTTCTTTTCCAGGATTATTTTAACTTTTCAACATCATTTGTGTTTCCATACAAACTTTAAAATTATTTCTTTTAGTTCTATGGTAAATGACATTGATATTTTGAGAACAAAATTTTTGCCTCCATTAGATTTTTTTCATGGTATTTTTCTGGATGCCATTGTAAATGAAATTTTTTTAATTTTTATTTCTGATAGTTCATTATTAGCATATAGAAATGCAACAGTTTTTTATATTAATTAGGTGTCCTTCACCTTTACTGGGGAATTTATTAGTTCTAACAGTTTTTTGCTAGTGTCAAAGATTCTCTACATATACTAATGTGTCATTTTCAAACAGCAACAGGTTTACTTCTTCCTTTCAAATTTGAAGATTTTAATTTTTTTCTTGTCTGGTTGCTGTGGCTAGGACTTCCAAAACCATGTTGAATGAGAGTGGCACGAGTCCACTTATCTTGTTCCTGAAATTATAGCAAAGGCTTTCAGCTTTCACAGTTGAGTATGATGCTGACAGTGGATTTGTCACATATAGCCTTTATCATGCTGAGACGTTCCTTCTTTACCCACTTTGTTGTGAGTTTTGCCAAAACTGAATATTGAATTTCGTCAAAAGCTTTTTCTGCATATATCCAAATGATCATGCTATTTGTTCTTCAATTTGTTAACATGGTCAGTTTGCAGATATTGAATCATTCTTGCATCCCTGGAATAAACTCCTTGTGATCATGATGCATGATCCTTTTAATGTATTATTGAATTCAGTTTGCTGATACTTTGTTGAGAATCCTTGCATTTATGTTTATTAAGGATATAAGCCTGTAATCTGTTTTTGATGTTTTTGTCTGGTCTTTGTAACAGAATAATACTGATCTCATTGAACGAGTTTGGAAGCATTCCTTCTTGTTCAATTTTTCTGAATAGTTGGAAAGGGTAAGTGGTAGTTTTTTTTTAAACAATTGGTAAAATTCACTTATGAAGCCATCTTGTCCTGGACTTTTGTTTGTTGGGAGTTTTTTTTAGATTATTATTAGTAGTAGTATTGATTCACTTTCATTATTGATAATTGGTCTGTTCATAGTATCTCTTTCTTCTTGATTCAGTATTGGAAAATTGTACATTTCTAGGAATTTATCCATTTCATCCATATTGTCCATTTTATTGGTGTATAATTTTTCATGGTAGACTCATACTTCTTTGTATTTCTGTAGTGTCAGAGACAACTTCTTTCATTTCTGATTTTACTTATTTGGGTCCTTTCTTTTTATATTTTGATGAGTTTGGTTAAAGGTTGGTCAATTTTGTGTATCTTTTCAAAGAAATAGCTCTTAGTTTCATTGATCTCTTGTATTGGTTTTTCCTGGTGGGCAAGGAGAGAGACTCCCCTATTTCATTTATTTCTGCTCTGATCTTGATTATTTCCTTCCTTCTAACTTTGAGATGTGTTTGTTTGTTTGTTTGTTTGTTTCCTAGTTTTTAGGTTTGGGGATAGAGTGCTTGAGATTTTTCTTGCTTTTTGAGGTAGGTCTGTATCATTATCCACTTGTCTCTTAGAACTGTTTCTGCTGTCTCTCATTGATTTTGAAATGTTGTGTTTCCACTTCCATTTGTCTTCGGGTTTTTTTTAAATTTTCCCTTTGATATTTTTAGTGATTTTTTATTTTGTATAGCCAAAACAATATGCTGGTTGCTAGTAGCATTTTGTTTTGGCTACACATGTTTGTGTGTTTTGTATTTTTAAACAACTGTAGTTGAAACAAATATATAGTTGATTTCTAGTCTCATACTGTTGTGGCCACCAGATATATGCCCCAGGGGTACCCTTATATAATCTGGGAACCCTCCTCTGTTGTGGCAGGCCTGACTTCTGTGGGCATGCTGGTAAGCAAGGCTTTTCCCAGCCCACTTGACTGCAAGATCCTGCCTCATGCAGTGACTGTGGCCCAGTCGTGGGTGAGGCTGGGTCCCAAATGCCTGGCCCCCAAGACTGAGGTCCAAGGGGCCACAACACTGATACCAGTCTGCCAGTGGCCACAGAAAGACCCCTTCATGGCTGGCTGTACAGGACAGAGGGCAGTGGGTCTGGTGCCAGTCCACTGGTAGATAGGCAGGTAAGCCTGCAGGTCTAATAGGCTAAAGAGAGGGTTCCTAAAGGGCACTTCCCAGCACCAGTGTCCACACAGTGAAAAAGCTCCCCAAAACGGCTGCAACCAGCATCTCCAACCCTAGATGGAGTCCCGGTTGCCTCCTGCCTCTTCAGGAGGCTTTTCAAGACGAGCAAGGGGATCTGATCCAGGCTTCTCTAAAACTATTGCTTTTGTGCTGAGACTTACAGAGTCTGAGATTTTACATACACCCTTTTGGAACAGAGACTTTTTTTCCATAGTCTTCTGGCTCTCCCACACAGAAGCCCCACTGATTTTCAAAGCTGGACACTTTAGGGGCTCACCTCCCCAATGCAAGACCACCAGTCTAAGGAGCCCAATTTGGGGCTGAGATCCCTCAATTCTCAGGGAGGACCTCTGTGATTGTGGGTCACAGACCGAGGCATGTGGGTCCTGACTGTATCATGTCTCCATTTCACCTGTGCATCTTCTTATGGTTCCTTCTTTATATCTTTAGCTGTAAAGTTATTTTCTGCTAGTCTTCCTGTCTTTCTCATAGAGAGTTTAATCTGTTAGATAGTTGCTCATAAATAGTTGTAATTTAGGTGAATTCAGGGACTATTACTCCTCCATTTTGACCACACCTTTCCTGGAATTTATTACCTAATTCCTGTCTGTTATTCAAGACAGAAATCGTGGATGTTAAAGACTTTAACCAACTGGAATTTCTTAAATGAGTTGTCATTTAATTAAGCATTAAGAAGAATCTAGCAAAGTTTGCAAAAGCCAAAAATCATTCAAGAAGATTTTATTATAGGAAATAAATGCTACATTTAAATGAATTTAGGAACTAATGACTGGAAATCTAAAGTATTACTTAGAGAACAAAGGTCAATTCTAAATACTGATTTTACAAAACACTTGAGACACTTGAGAAAAATGACAAAATTTGATCACATTACATTTTTTCCCCAATCAATTTTCTTAAAAATTACCAATGAAATCTTACTTGCTAAATACATAGAGTCCTCCTTAGTCTAGTCCCCGTCTTGCTTTGGGTATAGCACTGACTTCCTTTTTCTAACTCTCAGCTTCCCCAACTTTTGTGACATTTTTCCTTCAATTCCCCCTCTCTAATTCTTCCTTCTCAGTTCCTTTACTTACGCTACTCTTTAAATGTTAGCAAATTCCAAGATTGTGACCTCCCAGTCTTATGTTGTTCTATATAATTTGCACCATTTCCTCTAGACGGGTGATTCTCTGTTCAGCCTCCAGCTGACTTCCAGATCTAAATTTTCAACTGCCTGAAATATTGACTGGATGTTAAAAGGTCTTGATTATTCATCCACACCTCAAGTTTACCATATGCTAAATTTAATATATTTCAATTTGTCTTGCAGCTTTTTATATCTCCATCTGAGTTGTCCATGTGGTATCACAATTACCTACTTTGCTAATTCTGTTAGTTTCCTAAGGCTGCCATACCAAATTTCCACAAACTGACTGGGTTCAAGCAACAGGAATTTACTCTCTCAGTTCTGAAGACTAAAAGTCTGAAATCAAGCAATTGGCAAGGTCGTCCCTTCGGGGAATTCTGAGGGAGAATCTGCTCCACGGTTTTCTCCTAGCCTCTGGTCATTGCCAGCAATCCTTGGTGTGTCTTGGACTGTAGACACATCACCCCAGCCTCTGCCTCAATGGTCACATGTCTTTCTCCATGTGTTTCTTCCGTGTTTTCACTTGGCCTTCTTATGGGGAGGACTCCAGTCATTAGAGTAAGAGCCCACTCTACTCCAGTGTGACCTCATTATAAACAGCTACATCTGTAAGACTGTTTCCAAGCACAGTCACATTCTGAGGCTCTGGACGGACATGAATTTTGGCAGAACACTATCAATGTCTTATGTTGACCAAATTTGACATTTCCTCAGTTCAGTTCAGTTCAGTCGCTCAGTCGTGTCCGACTCTTTGCGACCCCATGAATCGCAGCACGCCAGGCCTCCCTGTCCATCACCAACTCCCGGAGTTCACTCAGACTCACGTCCATCCAGTCCGTGATGCCATCCAGCCATCTCATCCTCGGGCGTCCCCTTCTTCTCCTGCTCCCAGTCCCTCCCAGCATCAAAGTCTTTTCCAATGAGTCAACTCTTCACACGAGGTGGCCAAAGTACTGGAGTTTCAGCCTTAGCATCATTCCTTCCAAAGAAATCCCAGGGCTGATCTCCTTCAGAATGGACTGGTTGGATCTCCTTGCAGTCCAAGGGACTCTCAAGAGTCTTCTCCAAAACCACAGTTCAAAAGCCTCAATTCTTTGTGACTCAGCTTTCTTTATAGTCCAACTCCCACACAAAATCTAAAAGGCTTATCCATGTCAATCAGAGATGACTATCAATAAAACTGTACTCTCATGTTTGTTTATTAAAATTTATAAAATATATTTACTGTTTCCTAAATTCTTCACCAAGTAGTTATGGGGAATAATTCTTTTAAAAATATGCAATATGAACTAGAATTATCAAGTATAACTCAAAAGAACCTTTGTTATATAAAGCATATTTCATTGGTTCCCTCATACCNAGCCATATTTCATTGGTTCCCTCATACTCTCATATAATTTTTTGTTTATTTTATGGAATATTGTTTCTTCATCTCCATTTTTTCATTCATTCACAAAATTACCTAAGAAGAAATACATTTATAACTTCTGTATGTACATTGGTGGAAAAGAGATAGGCAGGGATTACTGTGGAAAAAAAACTGGAAAAAAAACAGAAAAGGTGGAATAGATTAGCATATTGATGTTCAGCTAACAAAAAAGAAAAATACAGAGTATGTGAAATATAGCTATGGATTAGAAATAGTGACATGCTTTATAATACAATTTTAAACAGGTAACTGTGAGATATGTTTGCACAGTACAAACTGGTGCTATTAAGGGCCAATTATATGATCAAATAAGACACAGATAATTCAGGAAAAGAAAAGCATTCTCTTTAAGTTTTAGTGCTTGAATTAGACATTTTGACAGTTTGAACACCTGACTTTATAGTCAGTGATCCACCAAGCCTCAACCTTACTTTTCCTGGATTTTTTTTAGTGCACTGAAGTACATCAAATAAGGTCAAAGAAAAGGTTAAAAGTAGTGGGTTTATTTATTCAACAAACATTTATTAAAAATATACCTTGTCCTAGATCTTGCAAAATATAAAGAAAACATATAGTTCCTGATCTTGAAACTGTCAGTTTATGATATCAAAAACAAACGTAGCTTCAAAAATCCCAGATACACTAGATTATCAAGATCTTGTTGTAAGAATTACATTCCTGATGCTTCCTGAGTGTCACAAGCAAGGTCATATCACACAAAGTCCTACAAACAGCATGAATTGAACACACACACATACTTACAGACACAATTCATCTTTTCATATACCCACTACACATAAGCATCTCTTTCTGAATTCAAATTTTTATTAATGTTTTCATAAATCTAGTCTCCTGTAATAGCAATCTTTGTGAGTTTCAGTTCAGTTCAGTTCAGTCACTCATTCGTTCCAAAGAAATCCCAGGGCTGATCTTCAGAATGGACTGGCTGGATCTCCTTGCAGTCCAAGGGACTCTCAAGAGTCTTCTCCAACAGTTCAGTTCAGTTCAGTTCAGTCGCTCAGTCGTGTCCGACTCTTTGCGACCCCATGAATCAGCACGCCAGGCCTCCCTGTCCATCACCAACTCCCGGAGTTCACTCAGACTCACATCCATTGAGTCCGTGATACCATCCAGCCATTTCATCCTCGGTCGTCCCCTTCCCCCCCTGCCCGCAATCGCTCCCAGCATCAGTCTTTTCCAATGAGTCAGCTCTTCTCATGAGGTGGCCAAAATACTGGAGTTTCAGCTTTACCATCATTCCTTCCAAAGAAATCCCGGGGACTGATCTCCTTCAGAATGGACTGGTTGGATCTCCTTGCAGTCCAAGGGACTCTCAAGAGTCTTCTCCAACACCACAGTTCAAAAGCCTCAATCCTTCAGCGCTTAGCCTTCTTCATAGTCCAACTCTCACATCCATACATGACCACAGGAAAAACCATAGCCTTCACTAGACGGACTTTAGTAGGCAAAGTAATGTCTCTGCTTTTGAATATACTATCTAGGTTGGTCATAAATTTTCTTCCCAGGAGCAAGCGTCTTTTAATTTCATGGCTGCAGTCACCATCTGCAGTGATTTTGGAGCCCCCCCAAAATAAAGTCTGACACTGTTTCCACTGTTTCCCCATCTATTTCCCATGAAGTGATGG
>SJYQ01000310.1:257384-274164 GCA_006410935.1 Redunca redunca
GATGCAGGATGCAGGATGCTTGGGACTGGTGCAAGGAGAGGACCCAGGGGGATGGTATGGGGTGGGAGATGGGAGGGGATTCGTGTTTGGGAGCGCATGTACACTCGTGGTGAATTAGTGTCAGTGTTTGGCAGAACCAATGCAGTAATGTAAAGTAAACTAAAGTTAAAATAAAAATTAAAAAAAAAAAGAACAATAGTGAAGAATCAGATGGCACACCTTTTAATGCCAGCTGTGTCTGATTTCATCAGTCCAAGGCTAGGGCCCAACCTTTACAATGTAAAAGTAAGTGGCAAGGCAACCAATGCAGACATGGTAGCTGGGCATTTCTGGAAATGCTTTGAGAAATATTTTTTGAGAAATTATTGACGAAGTCACATATTTGTCCCATCAGGATTTTAATGTGGATGAGACAGGACTGTACTAAAGAGGGTACCAGACTGAAGTTGCATCAGTAAGGAGGAAAAGTGATGCTGGGCTATGAAGCAGCAAAGGACAGGCTAACCCTTGTTTGGTGGCAATGCCTCTGGTGATATGAAGCTGAAATCTCTCTTAATCATTCTGAGAATTCAAGAGTGTTGGGGTCCTTTAATGGACCGGGACCTGGCGGTCCAGAGGCGACGATAAGAAAAGTGAAAGAGAGAAAGAGGCTGATACTCCCTGGTTTATGCAGAGAACCAATAAAGTCCTTGACATAGGACTTGAGTCTCTCATGAAGGCACGGGGCACCCTCTCGAGGTGGGGGTGAAGGCACAGGGTGCCTTCTCGAGAGAGTCTTAGAAGCCCGGGCAGGAGAGTGAGCTAGACGGGTTTCTGCGTTTCAGAGAATTAGCCAAGGAGAGAAAGAGACAGACAGAAAGAAAGACAGACAGACAGACACGGGGACCCAAGATCTGATGGAGCAAAGGTGCTTTATTAGCAGAAATGTAGGCTTATATATCTTTAGTAAGATGATTACTCAGCTATTACACAGGATGAAATTTTATCAATAGCCACAATATGGATAGTCTAATATATACAAGGTCACTGACGCTGAAGAGTCACTGCCTGTCTCATCCCATGACCTCAGTCCTGAGAATTGCATGCAGCTTTACTCATTCTTGGCACAGGAACTGATAAGGAGCAGAGAATCCTTGAGAAATAGAAAACAGCATGCAAGAATCCTGTCTAATGTTCCCTGACAATTCCCTTATTTATTATATTTGTAAAAAGGGTCTTGATGAATTGAGTTTGTCATAAAGAGAATGTTTACTAAAGGAGATTCAAGCCTGTCTCACACAATGACCTCAGTTCCTGGGAGCAGCCTGCTGTTCCGCTTAAAAAGAAACAACACGTAGGAGAAACAGCATGTAGGGATCCTCCTGTTAAACACTCCCTGACACAAGAGCCTTTATAAACACAGCCATGGACTCTCTTCCTATTGTGTGGAAAGGTACTGTAACCCCAAAGCTTGAGTTACAGAGGTGATTTTCCAGAACTGGTTTTTTCCACCACTTTATCCTGGAGGTGGAGAAATATTGCTCAGAGGACATCCCATTCAACGTTCTTTTGCTGCTTGACAATGCTTGGGTCACCACCACCAACACCCAATTCATGGACAATTTTCATCCTAGGATCAAAGTAGTTCATAGGTCATTCATCCAACCTATGGACCAGGGAATTACAGTGACTTTCAAGAAACATTATTTACATCACACTTTGTCAGGCAGTGAAGACAAGGAATGAATCAGGAGCAACCTCGTGACAACATTGGAAGGACTATAACAACTACAGGGCTTCTCTGGTGGCTCAGACAGTAGAAAATCCACATGCAATGCAGTAGACCTGGGTTTGATCCCCAGGTTGGGAAGACTCCCTAGAGGAGGGCATGGCAACCCACTCCAGTGTTCTGATTTACAAGACCACGGAAACACTGATTATGCTTGGCACGAGGTTACAGCTGTCACCAAGAATGGTATTTGGGAGAACCTTTGTCTACAGTTTGTTCACAACTTTCATGGACTTAAGAAGGTGGATGAGGAGTCCAAAGAGGTCTTCAGCAACTTAATGACCTTCACTGAGAGGCTAGAGCTAGGTCTGCAAGAGGACGACTTCACTGAACTCCTTGCTGTGCAATACAAGAAGCTTCCTAATGAAGGCCTGATGGAACTGGAGGCTCAGAGAAAGAACAAAAAGAAACAAGAGTGGAGCTCATTTTAAGCAGGGGACTTACTGTATGCTTTAGTTTGTATGTTTTCTTAGAAGGGAAGTTTATTAAAGCATGCTGATATATTAGTTTTCTACTATAGCCAAACACATTATGGCAATTCTAAAGACTTAAAACAGCAACCAGTTACTAGCTCACATTTGCATAGCTCAGAAGTTTGGGTGGGCTTGGCTGGGTTCTCTGCTTTAGGCATCACACAGTTGAAATTAAGCTACCAGCCAGGCCTGGCTGGGCTCTTATCTGGAGGCACCAAAGAAGAATCCACTTCTAAGCTTATTCAATCATTGGCAGAATGTAGTTTCTTACAGTTGTAGGACTGAAGTCCTTGCTTCCTTTTTATCTGCTAGCCAGGGATCACTCTCAGCTCCTAGAGGCTTCATGCAGTTCTTATCAGGGGACTCCTTTCTCCTTCAAAGCCAAAAATGTAGAATTTCCCTCCAGTGACATTCCCCGTGTGCTTCAAATCTCTGACTTTCTGTTCTGTCACCAGTTGGAGAAACTGTCTGCTTTTAAAGGACTCATTTGATTACATCAGACACATAGATATAATTTCCTTATCTTAAACTCAACTGAGCCACATAACACAACCAATTACGGAAGTAAACTCCACCATATTCATTGTCCCTGGGATTACCTAGGACATGCAAGCCAAGGAGACATCTTAGAATTCTGCCTACCATGCCAGCTATAGCATTTTTTCTTCTCATGATCCAGTCTAATGACAGAATCACAGAATCAGTTCAGGCCAGTCACTCAGTCATGTCTGACTCTTTGCGACCCTATGGACTGCATCACAGAATAGTCATTTGCTATTTTTGGATTCTACTTTTTCAGTGGGAAATTTGTATTGCATGAGCACCATACCCATTAAATTTTATTCTTGAGTTGTTCTAGTCAATCGTAGAAAGGAGAAGTTAATACATTATCTTGGGTGTATGAGGAAAAGGAAGAAACTTAATCCCTCCCCTGTATGTATCTCTTTATAGATCTGACTCTGTCACCTTTTTTTTTTTTTTCTTCCATTTCATCCAAAAAGCAAACCACCTGTAGCCCCTGTTATTAATGAGTACGCGGATGCCCAGCTACACAGCCTGGTGAGAAGACTGCGTCAAAGAACAGATTTCTACAAAAGAAAGATAGTGGAGGCTGATATGTCCTCCCCTGAGAGCAGTCCCCAAACTGGTGAGTGGCGTTACCTCAAAGTTCTGGGCCGAAGGTGATGAGTGGTATGTATCAATATTTTGCAAATGGTTTAGCTTGGGCTTCCCCAAAAGCAGTTTCCCCAAGACAATGACTTAGCTAGGAATATTTTATATTGAGGGTGGTGCAGGTGGTGAGACAGGGAAGAGAGACAGGAAGAGAGACAGGGAAGGGAGTTAAGACAATAAAGGGGTGCTAATGGCAGGGCCACTGGGGCTTGCGTCAGCTGAACATATGTGTGGACGACAAAGAAGAATCATCCTGGAGGCAGAGGAAGCTGGGAGATCAGTCCACCTACTCCTGCCCTTTGTCGGCTGAGGTCTGCTGCTGGGGCAAGCTGCTAAAGCATTGTGCTCTGCCTAGTCACTCAGTCGTGCCCGGCTCTTTGTGACCCTCTGGACTCTAGCCCACCAGGCTCCTCTGTCCGTGGGATTTCCAGGCAAGAACACTGGAGAGGGTTGCCATTTCCTAATACTCCAGCACTTTAAGCAAGCCAGCTGGGAGACAATGCCCTGGCAGGGAGATGAACTATTATATAATAGTTTCTTTTTAAAGGGAAGGGTCTAAAATACAGTCATTATAGCTTTATAAAGATATACTGAAAAGAGTGTTTTGAGCTTTACTTGCCCATACTGGAAGGACATGAATAAAGCTAGAGGTGAGGTGAGGTGAGGTGAAGTCGCTCAGTCGTGTCCGACTCTTTGCGACCCCATGGACTGTAACCTACTAGGCTTCTCCGTCCATGGGATTCTCCAGGCAAGAATACTGGAGTGGAGTGCCATTTCCTTCTCCAGGGGATCCTCCCGACCCTGGGATCGAACCTGGGTCTCCCGCATTGGAGGCAGACGCTTTAACCTCTGAGCCACCAGGGAAGCCCAAATAAAGCTAAAGAAACACAAAATTAAAACCTGGGGAATGGTGTATATTTGTCAAGTTTCTGTTCAATATCAATCCAAAGTACTAACTACTTATGCTCCAAAATATGTGGGAATGAGGCTTGTATTTAAAATATCCTATTTGCAACACTTTTAGGACATTTAAGTTAAACTTTAAACCTGATACTTCTTTCCAAATTTCCATGTTTTCGTTACTTAGGTATTTTCACAAACAATATTGTAAATGTCATAAAACGCCTCATCTGCCTGCACGAAGGAAGATTACAAAATGTTTTCATTCCAAACAATCTAAACTTTTTCCTCCCTAAGCTAACTCAACCTCTTAAAAGTCTTTTCATCTTTTTTCTCCTATAAAGCAAAGCCCACAGCTGTGTCATCAACACAAGAAAGTAGTGCTAAGCTAAAAGAAGAGCATTCCCAGAAGGCGCCCCTGATCGAGTACCTGAAGCGACTCAGACTTCCAAAAAGCATAGATTCCTACACAGGTACCGTCACGGAGTGGACTCTCAGTGGGAGGGCTGGCTGTTCCCAAAAAGCCCTGAAACCCAAGCTCACAGATGGCTTCCATGTCCTCTAGCCAGTATGCTGAGCCTGTCTGGAAACCAGCATTTAAACTGTATGGTGTGCGATGGGTCATTTGTCCCTTTTAGTGAAAAGAAGATATGAAAATATTCCTGTCTGTTTTTAAACAGTCCAAAGCGGGCCCAGTCCCTAATAATCTTTGAAAAGAAGCATTCGGCAATATGTTCATTGAACATTCTCCCCACCAAAAAACAAAAAAAAATCCTTATAAAATCTGCCTTCTTCCATGGGTTCACACTGTTCACTTAATTGGACAAGTCCCGTCCCCAGCCTCCCTGGGGCCGAGGAGAGCCCTGGTTGAGCGGCTGACTCACCCCGTCTCCACCTCAGTCACCGCCGGTGAGCAAGATGTGGGCTTCGGTTCACAAGCCCTGCGTGACCCTGCACTTCCTTAAGGACCCGCTGGAGGCCTCCTGCTGCAGTTCCAGACACAGTGAGGCCTGAGACTTTTCCTCGGGTTCCCCTCCCCTGACACTAATCGTGCAGTTACTCCGGCAGAGAGACACAGTGGCTACTTCTCTAGGAAACAGGAAGGACACCCTCCAAAGTTAGGAAAGCTGCTAAGATCATCTAACATCCCTCCTAAAGCCCAGTGCCTCGGTCTAGGGGCAGAACCTCGTGATTGTTGTAAATAGAGCCTCCTACACAAATTCCCTATCTCCAGAGGGAAGTACCCCAGCTTTACCAAACTAAGCAACAGAATTATTTTAATGTTCTGTACATGCCATGTGGATCGCTCCTGTCGCTTTTTTTCCAGATCGATTCTATCTCCTGTGGCTCTCGCTTGTCACCATCGCCTTTAACTGGAACTGCTGGTTTATACCCCTGCGAGTGGTCTTCCCGTACCAGACACCACACAACACGCACTACTGGTTTATTACCGACCTCATATGCGATACCGTCTACCTCTTCGATCTGCTATTAATCCAACCCAGGCTCCAGTTTATGAGAGGAGGAGATATAATAGTAAGTAGGGACTCGGGAGAAGCAGAGACTGACAAAGGAATATCAAAGGGCGAACTACAAAAAACCAGTTAATATTTGCTTGTTGTTAATTTAGCGTCTGAGGGACTGCACGCGTGGGTCTTTAACCGCTGGAACCATCAGTATAGTGAGGATAACAAAACAAGCGCTGAGCCCTCCGCTCTGTGCTGGGGACCGTGCACCGCTCTGTGCTCTAGTTTCCTCATTTTAAAAATAGCAACAGTAGTACCTTCATCATATTGCTGGGGAGCCTGGATGAACTGATGCCCGTGGGGTGCCTGCTACTGTGTCTCCTTTCCGCACTTCACTTTCCAGATTCATCACACCTCATTCCTCAGCATCACGCACCCTGTTTGGTCCACCTCGGAAAGAGCATTCTCACCCTCATCTTCTCCTGGATTTATTCTCACTGTGGAGGGAATTTCAGTCAGTCCAGTCAATCTAAGACAGAAAGAGAAGAATACGTTTTCATAAGTACACACCCAAATCTCATACTCCCCTGCCCCCCAGGGCCCCTCCCCAGGTCACTAAAAGGATGCTTCCTTCCCAACCCGCGTGCCCTGTGATATCTTCGTCACAGTCGTGGCGAGGGCTGCACAGAAACAGACCCTCCGGGGCCACCCTGGGCTAAGCGCAGCGACCAAGTGCACTGCACCCTGGGCTGTGGGCTCGCACGTTTCTGAAGAAGCGAGGTCGGTTCCTTGATCTCCTGAATATTTTCTTTTGAATCCTTAGATGATTTTAAGTTATCAAAAAGCTGAAAGGAGTAGTGTTGCTTTTTTTTCCCCCTCTAACAGTACCATTGATGGGGAATGCCTTCTGCAACTGAAATCTTTCCTAGGAAGAATTCTAAAGGCCAGAGCTAAAGTTATCGCAAAAATCTATTCAAACCATTCCTGGGGCGGACTTCAGAGCATCAGTTAAGCCGGCACTCCTCTAAGCGCACTGGCAGGTTGGTGAACGGTGATGACGGCTCACAAATAAGAAGGAAACGCCACGCAAGAAAGTGAGCGCTGACTTCAACCGCCATTAGATGCACAAGAAGGGGAGAAAAATCAATGTTTGGCAAATGGAAAATGACAAAATCAGCAAGGAGAAACTTTATTTTCAATTTTCGAAGACATCTTTCCACATAACGGAGTGTTAAAACCCAGAAAAATAACCAATAAAAATACACTCATTGGGCTCCATTTAAAACTCATTATCACAAGCCACAAATATAGAGCGGGACCTAATTGCTTTGTTTGTTCAAACGAAGTTTAATGCTTTCTTAAACTCAGAGTAGGTAGTTTTGGACTTTGAAACTTGGATTACATGTCGCTAAGAGGACAATCCAAGTTGAGTACCCAACCTGAAAGTCTCACTGCAGTTGAGCTATCTATGTGACTTTATTTTACACCACCAAATTATTCATTCATTCAACAAACATTTATTAAGTACCCACAGTTATCAGATATTCCAGGGCAGAGTACGGAAATGTTAATTCCTGAAAGTCTTGAGGGAAAATAGATACCAGACTGAGTGCTGGAGGCCACAATAGAGGGAATGGTGAGTGTTTACAAGTTTTCCACAGTATTTATGTGCAATATCTTTCTTCTGAAAATGGTGCTGCATAGAGAGCAGAATTTTAATTCAGGAACCAAAAAAAAAAAAAAAAAAAAACCTCATTTAAAATGTCCTTCATAGACAGCAGGAGTAGAGCTGGGAATGACCGTGGGGGTTATTTAGATAGGAGATTTGTGCTCACAACACTTTGCTGAGCCTGCCAATCATGAGGATCCAGGGAAACCCTCAGCACCTTCTGTGAAAGAGGTGAAAGCGTTAGTCGCTCAGTCATGCCTGACTCTGTGACCCATGGACCATAGCCCACCAGGCTCCTCTGTCCGTGGAATTCTCCAGGCAAGAATAGCCATTGCTTTCTCCAGGGCATCTTCCCAACCCAGGGATCAAACCCAGGTCTCCCGCACTGCAGACAGATTCTTTACTTCTGAGCCACCAAGGAAGCCCTTTTAGTTACCATGTCTATCAGGCCTGCCCTTGGTGATTTAGTTGCTATTTATAAACTGATCTGAAGAAAATTGACGACTCTCTTCTCTTTGCTCTGAAGATTTTGCTCATACTTCTGTTATTTAATTGGTATATAACCATTAAGCTCACTATGATGTAGTAGAAATAAATAGTAATAGACTAGGATCAAGTTTCACCTCTGAAACTTAGAGGTAATACTTGAAGAAAATTAAGTCACCCTTTCATTGTGTACTATCTTTGTCATCCATAAAATAGAACTATTACACCCACTCATAAACTTATTGTGAAGATTAGATAAGACACCGTGAACACCTAGCCCATGGTCTGGCTTCTAGAAGATGTGCAGTAAAGTGCTGACTGAGTCAAATGATGAATATCCACACATTAACTTCTTTTCATCTCCTATTTGTATATGTGATCTCTTTTCTTACCTGATAGGTTTCCTGACAGTAGGGACAGCATTCAGTTCATTTCCCTATTTACCTTAGGAAATCAGAGGATATATTCCAGATATATTTGAAGGAGTGAGTGAATGGCAGTCTTGGCTCAAGGATCTTTTTTTTCCCTTGAATAACTATTTAATCTACACTGTAGTTATTTTATGGGCTTCCCTGATAGCTCAGATGGTAAAGAATCCATCTACAACACAGGAGAACTGGGTTTGATTCCTGGGTCAGTAAGATTCCCTGGAGGAGGGCATGGCAACTCACCCCAGTGTTCTTGCCTCGAGAATCCCTTGGACAGAGGAGCCTGGCGGGCTACCGCTTATGGAGTCAGACATGACTCAAAAAATTCATAAAAAGATTTATTTTATATGAGAGTATTATTTTTGAAACATTTATACATGTTTTATGTGAAATTATGGAGTTTCTATGAATTATTTAAAGGAAGGGGTAAACAATAAAGGGCATGGCACCCCACCCCAGTGTGCTTGCCTGATGAATCCCATGGACAGAGGAGCCTGGTGGGCTACAGTCCACGGGGTCGCAAAGAGTCAGGCACGACTGAGCGACTAGCACTTCCACTTTTCACATTTTAAAAAACAAGTGCTTAACTGTCCTCAGTTAGCATGCTGATCTTCAGAAGGCTAACGATGCCAAATACATTTAGTGTGCCAAGCAGAGAGGTCTTAGAAACCCCAGACGGCATTTTCATATAATCTAGCAAGTTTTAGCACACTTCCATTTATTCCATCATAGGTATGAATATGCTAACACTTGAAATGTCTGCTTGTTCCATATACGCTTTGAAGCAACTGGCTCATCTTACTCAAGCTTGGTACCTGATTCAACATAAAGTTATATACACATGCCTATGTCTACCTGTGGCTCAGGATGCCATTTTGTTTCAGAGAAAACAATTGTTAAATAAGTTGGTCATTTATTTTCTAATACACTTCTGTAAAATTTGATAAGTGCATGGGGATGGAAATTATTGCTTTTAAAAAAACGAGGTGGTGGGACAGGAATTGGAAAGTTAGCTAACCGATTTTCAACACTTTTCAAGAGCAGCTTAAAACTTCTGAACATGGACAGCCTGGATAATAATGTTAGAGGGTGCTGCTTCCACGAGTCCAAGCTATAATACTTTGGCTGAGTAATTAATAGTACCCAGTTTCTTCCTACCTATAGCTAAAATCAGAAAATATAAACTCAATAGTAGTAGTAGTAATAATTGTGTCTGACTCTTTGCAACCCATGGACTGTAGCCCACCAGGCTCCTCTGTCTGTGGGATTTCCCAGGCAAGAATACTGGAGTGGGTTTCCATGCCCTTCTCCAGAGGATCTTCCCAACCCAGGGACCAAACCCACAGTTCTTGAGTCTCTTGCAGTGACAGGCAGATTCTTTACCACTAAGACCACCTGGGGACCCCATCAGTCCAATATTAGCATTAATTCCTTTAGGTCTGAATATTAACGAATGTCTTTCTCTTCCTCTACCTTTTATCACACATTTATTGCACACCCATTATGTTAGACATCGTGTTAGGGACTGAGAAATGGAGGACAAAGATATGGTCCTTATCTTTCTAAGTAGCTCAGAGGATGAAGGATAAATAAACAAAAGAAAAATGGTGGCGTTTTGTGATGTGAGTCATGACATAGATGAGCCCTGGGTGCTATTTGATACAAAGGAGGGAATGCCTGGTCCAAATTTTGAGGAATAAGTTGAAATTATCTGCATACCTTTGTTACCCTAAAAAAAAGGAAAAAATATGTCCCAAGCTCTGGGAACAGCATAAGTGAAGGCATCAAGGTAGGAAATTTGGTGAGGCACTGCTGAACAGAGTGAGTATGACATGCTGCAGGCAGCGAGTGGACAGAGAGCAGAGCTTTGTGTACATGAAAGGGAGCAGATATTTTTTTCCTTTAGGTCATGTGACGTCATGAACCAACAGAATTGTTAGTGATCTAGAGACATCATCTCACTGCCACTATAGAACTAATCAAAGGGAGCATGACTCAAGGCAAGGAAACCAAAGCCAGAGGAGAAAATAGGCTTGAGAACAGGGCTGCCCAGGTGGCGGGAGCGGTAAAGAACCCACCTGCCATTGCTGGAGACCTAAGAGATGTGGGTTTGATCCCTGGGCATGAGAAAATTTTAGGAAGGAGAACCGGTAGAACTTGGTTGCTGGTTGGATGAGAGCTGAGCGAGAGTGCGTGGTGTGGGCTCATTGACTAGGGAGATGAAAACGCGCGTAGGCTACTCAGCAGGGGAAGGAGTGTGGTCAGGCTTCTGGGAAAATGGAGATGATGCTGCACTCATGTTTTTGTAGGCTAACTTTGCAACTAGCAAAACTGATAAGTGAGGAGGCAATTGTTGCACAGGTTAACAGCTCCAGAAAGTGATATTAAATGGAGGTAGAGGTTTGGGAGCATCAACATACCCAGTGACTTTGAAACTCTGCAAGTGGATGAAATTTCCCAGGAAGTATAATTAATATGAAGAGAAAAGAGAAGGAGGCTGAATCCTGGGAAATATTGACTTTTAAATGGTTAGTCAAAGAAGCATGCGGGACACTGAAAAGCTGAAACTGAAGAAATAAATTAAGAATGGCATTACAGATTCTTGGGAAAAAGAAAGCTTCAAAGATAAAATTGTCCCCAAAAAGTCAACTGCTTCAAAGGTTTTATTCATCTCTTTGTTCCTTTACCTGTTCATCCACTCAAATATTTATTGAGCTTTTAATATTTATAGTCACTAGTTATACACAGTTGCTAAACAAAATCAACCCTGTCCAGAAGTACATTATCATTCACAGAGTAGACCAATTTTAAACAAATGGGAACGAAAGGTATGTGTGATTTCAAAACACAGTGAGCGCCATAAAAGAAAAGTGAAAGTGAAAGTCGCTCAGTCCTGTCCAACTCTTTTCGACCCCAGGGACTATGTCCATGGGATTCTCCAGGCCAGAATACTGGAGTGGGTAGCCTTTCCCTTCTCCAGCGGATCTTCCCAATCCAGGAATCAAACCAGGGTCTCCTGCATTGCAGGCAGGTTCTTTACCAGCTGAGCTATCAGGGAAGCCCCACCATAAAAGAAGGATAGTATTATAAAGGACTCCCTGGGTGTGCTCATTAGGAGATCGTTGGTGGTTTTCAAAACTGTAGCCTTGGTGGAACTGAAGAAGTAAGCAAAAGTCAAATCACCATCAAATTACCATGTGTTGAGGAATAAATATGAGGGAAAGGCATAGAACAAAACAAGGTAGGCAACTCTCTAAGAAGTTTGAGTGTGACAAATAATCAGAAACAATACGAAAAGAGGACAAAGCCAGGGAAGGTTTATAGATGTAAGACATGTGAAGAGGAAGCACATTTATAGGCTGAAATTGGAAGGGCCAAATAGAAAGAAATAGCTATAAATATTTTCAAGTAAGAATGTATTTAATGAAATTGCATAAAATTAATATGAATTATAATATATTTCAGGTGGATTCAAATGAACTAAAGAGACACTACAGGAATTCTACAAAATTTCAGGTAGGTGACTTACAATTCCAAAATCCAATATCATTTTGAGTTTAAGTCCATCCACAAATTTCTACCCAAAAAAAACTGCTTCCTTTCAAAACTGCAGCCTGTTTAACAAAGTTTATACAGATGAAATTGTATTAGGCTGAGATTCTTCTTTTCAATAATTATACAATATACTTCCATGTATGTGTGAGTGTGTAATTCAAAATATGGGTCTTTATTAAGAGTGGCCATATTTAAATTCTATTAAATGTCAAGAAAGGAATATGGAATGTATTTTGTCTTGTCCATACAGAATTTTAGCCTCCAATTCATGTAGCAAAATGATGTAAAAGTCAACAAAATTGTTTCTACTCCTATTTAATTCTTGTTCATATAACATAAAATACGGTATGAAATAACACAGGGAACTCCACTCAATATTCTGCAATAACTTAAATGAGAAAAAGAATTTGAAAAAGAATATACATATACATAGGCTTCCCTGGTGGCTCAGACAGTAAAGAATCTGCCTGCAATGCAGGAGACCCAGGTTTGATCTCTGGCTCAGGAAGATCCTCTGGAGGAAGGAAGGAATCTGCCTGCAGTACGGGAGACCCAGGTTCAATCCCCAGGGTTGGGAAGATCCCCTGGATAGGGAAATGGCTATCCACTCCAGGATTCTTGCCTGGAGAATTCCATAGACAGAGGCTACAGTCCATGGGGTCTCAAAGAGTCGGACACAACTAAACAACTAACACGTATACATATACAAACATATACGTTGCTGCTGTTGTTCAGTCGCACAGTCATGTCCAGCTCTTTGTGACCCCCTGGATTGCAGCATGTCAGGCTGCATCTCGCGAAGTTTGCCCAAGTTCATGTCCATTGCATCAGTCATGCCATCCAGCCTCTCATCCTCTGACGCCCTCTTCTCCTCTGCCCTCAGTCTTTCCCAACATCAGAGACTTTTCCAGTGAGTCAGCTGCTTGCATCAGGTGACCAAAAAACTGGAGCTTCAGTTTCAGCATCAGTCTTTCCAATGAATATTCAGGGTTAGTCTCCCTTAAGACTGAGCGGTTGGATCTCCTTGCAGTCCAAGGGACTCTCAGGGGTCTTCAGCACCACAGTTCAAAGGCATCAGTCCTTTGGTGCCCAGCCTTCTCTGCAGTCCAGCTCTCACAACCGTACATGACCACTGGGAAGACCATAGCCTTGACCATATGACCTTTGTCAGCAGAGTAACGTCTTTGCTTTTCAGGATACAATACACATGCATACATCCAACACCAGGGTTTCCCCGGTGACTCAGCAGTAAAGAATCTGCCAGCCGATGCCGGAGACACAGGTTTGATCACTGGGTCAGAAAATCCCATGGAGAAGGAAACGGCAACCCACTCCAGTATTCTCACCTAGAAAATCTCATGGACAGAGGAGAATGGCAGGTTACAATCCATGGGGTCACAAAAGAGTCAGACATGACCCAGTGACTAAATAACAACATATATGTATATGTAGAATTGAATCGTTTTGCTGTACACCTGAAATTCACACAACATTGTTAATCACCTATCCAGTGAAGTGAATTCGCTCAGTTGTGTCCAACTCTTTGCGACCCTGTGGACTCTAGCCTACCAGGCTTCTCTGTCCATGGGATTCTCCAGGCAAGAATACTGGAGTGGGTTACCATTTCCTTCTCCAGGGGATCTTCCCGACCCAGGGATTGAACCCAGGTCTCCCGCACTGGAGTCAGACGCTTTAACCTCTGAGCTAGCAGGGAAGCCCTATACTCTAATATGAAGTAAAAGTTCTTTAAATAAGATAAAATTTCTGGAAACTGTTCAAATGGCATACAGCAAATAAAAAAAGCAATTATATAGATAACATGGCACCTTCTTCTTTTCAAATAATTATATAATATTATTTTTTCACCCATGTGTAGTTTTTTCACCAATAATTATCTGTTGTTGTTGCTGTTCAGCCACTAAGTTATGCCCAACTTTGCAACCACATGGACTGCAGCATACCATGCTTATTCACTGTCCCCAGGAATTTGCTCAAATTCATGTCCATTGAGTGAGTGATGCTATCCAACCATCTCATCCTCTGTCTTCTCCTTCTCCACCTGCCTTCAATCTCTCCCAGCATCAGGGTCTTTTCCAATGAGTTGGCTGTTCGCATCAGGTAGCCAAAATGTTGAAGCTTCAGATTAAGCAACAATCTTTCCAATGACTATTCAGTGTTGATTTTCCTTTCAGTCAATTCAGTTCAGTCGCTCAGTCGTGTCCGACTCTTTGCGACCCCATGAATCACAGCACACCAGGCCTCCCTGTCCATCACCAACTCCCAGAGTTCACTCAGACTCACGTCCATAGAGTCCGTGATGCCATCCAGCCATCTCATCCTGGGTCATCCCCTTCTCCTCCTGCCCCCAATCCCTCCCAGCATCAGTCTTTTCCAATGAGTCAACTGTTCGCATGAGGTGGCCAAAGTACTGGAGTTTCAGCTTCAGCATCATTCCTTCCAGTGAACACCCAGGACTGAGCTCCTTTAGAATGGACTGGTTGGATCTCCTTGCAGTCCAAGGGACTCTCAAGAGTCTTCTCCAACACCACAGGTAAAAAGTATCAGCTCTTTGGCACTCAGCCTTCATGGTCCAACTTTCACATCAGTATGTGACTACCGGAAAAAACCATAGCTCTGACTGTATGGTCTTTCTTTGGAAAAGTGATGTCTTTACTTTTTGATACACTGTGTAGGTTCGTCATAGCTTTCCTTCCAAGAAGCAAGCGTCTTTGAATTTCATGGCTCAGTCACTGCAGTGATTTTGGAGCCCAAGGAAATAAAATCTGTCACTGCTTCCATTCTTTCCCTTTCTACTCACCATGAAGTGATGGAGTCAGATACCAAGATTTTCATTTTTTCAGTGTTGAATTTCAAGCCAGCTTTTCACTCTTTCATCCTCATCAAGAGGCTGTTTTGTTCCTCTTCGCTTTCTGCCGTTAAAGTAGTATCATCTGCATGTCTGAAGTCGTTGATATTTCTGCCTGCAATCTTGATTCTAACTTGCGAATCATCCACCCTGGAGTTTCACATGGTGAGCTTCCCTGGTGGCTCGGTGGTAAAGAATCTGCCTGTAATGCAGGAGACACAGGTTCAGTCCCTGGGTCAGGAAGATCCCCTGGAGAAGAGGATGGCAGCCCGCTCAAGTGTTCTTGCTTGGGAAATCCCATGGGCAGAGGAGCCGTCCATGGGGTCACAAAAGAGTCAGTCACAACTTAGCAACTAAACAAAAACACTGCATGTCAGTTAAATAAGCAGGGTGACAATATACAGCCTTGCTGTGCTCCTTTCCCAATTTGAACTAGTCATGTGTTCCATGCCCAGTTCTAACCGTTGCTTCTTGACCCACGTGCATGTTTTTCAGCAGACTGTAAGGCGGTCTGGCACTCCAGTCACTTTCAGAATTGTCCACAGTTTGCTGTGATCCACACAGCCAAAGGCTTTAGCATAGTCAACGAGGCAGAAATAGATGTTTTTCTGAAACTCCCTTGCTTTCTCCATGATCCAACAAACGCTGGCAATATGACCTCTGATTCCTCTGCCTCTTTGAATAATTATTTACAAGGTAGTTTATTATCTTTTATTGTTTATCCTAACTCTGAGAAATAGGCAGCGAGTTGAGGGTGATCCAAGGTCACCCAATCTGTATGACTGAACTCCAACTTCCCATTTCAAGGACACTATAGTGGCCTCAAATTTTGTAAAATATACAGATCTAGGTTTAGGTGCCAGATTCTCCCTGTTGGCAGTCTATGGTGCTGGCAATTTCTTTCAATCTGTTTTCATCTCCAACTAATTTTCTTTGTAAAACTTCCCCACATACTTAGACATAGTCATAAAAGGTCTAAACTACTTTGATGAACTCTACAAAGAGAACTAATATTCTTTGTAAGTGCTACAAAGCTTATTTCAAACTCTTAATCACTTTCTTGAATTTGAATAAATGCAAATTAACTCACATATTTAATTTGGGTTTCTAAATGTAAACTTTCACGTTTAATTGAGGTCACTTCTTTTGAATTTCCTTAGCACATCCCACAGGTCATGTGTGAAGTGAAGGTTGCTCAGTCGTGTCTGACTCTTTGCGACCCCAGGGACTATACAGTCCATGGAATTCTCCAGGCCAGAACACTGGAGTGGGCAGCCTTTCCCTTCTCCAGGGGATCTTCCCAACCCAGGGATCAAACCCAGGTCTCCGACATTGCAGCCAGATTCTTTACCAGCTGAGCCACCAGGGAAGCCCAAGAATACTGGAGTGGGTAGCCTAGCCCTTCTCCAGCAGATCTCCCTGACCCAGGAATCAAACCGGGGTCTCCTGCATTGCAGGTGGACATATAACTCATGTCTTATGGCATTGTGTTATGCCTATTTTTGTGCTTGGCTATCCTATCACTGGACCGTTAATTTCTTGTGGACAGAAACAGTATCTTAACTCCAACATGCTTTGCAAAGTTCCTTGTACAGAGTACAATGTTGGTCATTAATTCAATTTTCTACAATTCAGTGAGAAATAAATCATCTCTATCTATACAAATCCATGCTAATATGTTAATATCAAGCACAACTTATTGACTGTCTGCATGGAAAAGTCAAATGGGCCTTCAAGCAATTGGATGTTGAAATAGCACTAGACAAATCAGCGATTCCGTGCTCCTGCTTCCTCATTTATAAGACATTATTATAGTAACTCTTTGTACACCTCTCAACTTGTCATGAGGCCCAGTATCCATAGGAAAAAATCAGTAAGGTTTGATGACATTATGCATTTTTAAGCCAATACTTCTATTAAATCATTTGTTTATGGTAACCGATCTGGTTGATTCAAACTGAAAGTCCCATTTCTTTTCAATGTCACTAGGCTTTGA
>SJYQ01000310.1:274232-397331 GCA_006410935.1 Redunca redunca
TTCTTAACTGCTCTTAATTATCTTAAATAAATTAAATGTTTCTTTAATGTACCCTATTTTTCAAGATAACATAAAGATGAATGAAAATGAATCATTATCTTACATAAAAATTTTTATTGTTACCATTGAAATCAAGAAAGTATGCAAGTGTGATGCTGTCATTTCACAATTACCAAGGTAATATAAAGCCAGTATAATTTAAATACATCACATATTTAAAATATGTTTTTAGCTATAATGGTACTTTCAATACCTTCTCCCGTCAGAACTGATAATTGTGAATGGGACCGATTTCTTTCCTCTCATCTCTGTTAGCCTGTACAGTCTCTGACAGATATGCTCACTGCTGTTTGTTGTTAAAAATATGATCCAAAGTAGAGACCAGTAGAAAGAACTGAAGCGTCTGGATGAACCACCAACAATGTAACCAGTCTGCCCACTGGAGAACTGGTTGAAACATAAAAATCAATCACTACAATGAATGTTCAATTGTTTCCAACAAAATCAAGAATGAGCTTGAGCTTCAGTCCAAAAACCCCAAGTTCAAAATACTATTAAAATATGTTCTAAAAGTAGCAACCATGCCATCTCTGAAATACATGTGACAGCTCAACAAAATTCTAGAAAAACGCAGTGCCTAAGCTTAGCAAGATCAGATGCGTGAAGCTGGAAATGACATTCACTGGACATAAGCTCTGAAACAGTGTTCTTGTTGTCATGGTGCTGATCTACCTTCCAGTGTCACCATGCATGTCTAACTGGAAACAATGTTGTATCAAAAAATGATTCTCAGTGACTAGTTAACCTTTACATACATTGATGTGTTCATTTCTGTCCAAAACCTTATGTAATCACATCATAATTATGAGTATGTTCTTCCAACAGCTGGATATGGCATCAATAATGCCCTTTGATGTTTTCTACCTCTTCTTTGGGTTTAATCCAATATTTAGGACAAATAGGATGCTAAAGGTAAGATAACTATATTTAATTTTCTTCTTCTTATAATAATGGAAATCTTCAAGTAATTTAAAATATCCCAATTGTTTCCAAAAAAAGTGTCCTCCCTTTTTCTGCCCTCATCAGTGCTATGAATTTTAAAGTCTGAATGAAGGGAAAACATCATTATTTCTACTGATAGAAGTTGCTTGCTTTTGGTTGTTTTGAGTCTGTATCTCAGGTATTTTTTAAATAGGAATGGTTTTGTGCTTCTAAATATAGCTATAATTACTAATGAATATTTTATAAATCTATTCTTTTCTACTTGTCACTTTTTATTACATAGTCACTGAATGCTTGGAACACTAGATTTAAAATGAGAGTGCCAGATGAGATGACTGCTAAGCTATCTTACTCATCTAAAATTCTATAATAATGGAAAAATACAAACACCTTTGCATAACAAAAGAATTTATATACTTAGAGCTCAAATGTTCATCGAGAGGGAACTAGTTAAATCGCAGTACATCTATACAGTAGAAAACTTTGTAATGCAAAAATAAAGAGAGAGTTTTCTGTGAACTGGCAGAGAACAACCTCCAAGATAAAACAACAAAGTTAAGGGAAAAGTTAGTTACAAAAGTTTATAGAACAATGTTAAGTCTTGCAACAGAAAGAGAATATATTCTATGTTTCTGTATTATGAAAACAGTGGACGGCTACCAAAAAAAAATCTAATAAAAATGGTTAACTGAGGCTGGAGAGGAAATCAGGATGCATAGGGGCAGGAATGGGGCTTCGTTTCCTAGCGGTAAAGAACCCACCTGCCAGTGCAGGAGACATGAGAGATCCGGGTTCAATCCCTGGGTCAGGAAGATCCCCTGGAACAGGCCACAGACACCCACTCCAGTGTTCCTGCCTGGAGAATCCCACGGACAGAGGAGCCTGGCGGGCTATAGTCCATGGGGTCACAAAGAGTCCGACAATACTGAAATGACTTAGCAGGCAGGCACGGGGGCAGAATAGGAGAAAAGACTTTGAAGGTATACATTTGTTACTGTTCTTGAACTGTATTAATAAATTACCTATTGATAAAGATTCTAAGCTATAAATATTTTATAACTCAAAGCTTTATCAGGTACCTAAAATGAGTCTGAGGAGAGTCAGCATGTGGAATTTTGTAGAAATCTTTAATAATAGCAATAGCAGCTTGCATTCCCAAAGACAGCCCTCTTAAAAGGAATACCGCAGATTCTTTCCGTTTTAGGTGGCTATCTCTTTGACACTTTGGGAAGGCAGGATGGCATATCCTGACACAGCAGCAGCTGCTGTTTGCTGGATCCATACTCGGTGCTACTTACTTTGTTCAACTTTTATTCATTGTCTCATTTATTCCTCCAAACAAGCTCTTTCTGGAGATGAAAATGAGAATAAGCAGGGTTAAAAAAAATCTGTCCAGAAACGCAGCTGGTGAGTGGCAATATCTGGAGTCTGTCGCATATTTTTTTACTCCAAATTCGTTACTATCATCAGATGAGCGAGTGAACTTCAGGCTGAAAGGCTCTCTTTCCATGTCCATGATTTTTCCACATCAAGAGGGATGTTACTCTATTTTCTCACACACTCAGGACTACTCTAGGGACTTCTGTTTTGACCACAGGGTGTGGGTCTAGACTGAGTAGAATTTAACATTCCTAGCAGCTTGGTGGGCTGGCCATCCATCATCAAATTTCTAGTGTCGAATGGACATTTCAGGAGCCCACTTCTCAGATGACCAACTTTCAGAGAGTCTTGGGTTCCTATGGATTGGGGAGTTTGGTATCACAATAAAATCTTATAAAATGCTAGCTCCTCACATGCCACCTTTGTATCCCTATGGTGTCCAAAACCTCACTATCTTTAGTAGATTTTTAAAATCTAGGCAGTCCTGAAAGTCAACTTTAATCTTCTTATCATAGCCCCGCAGTCCAGCCATTTCCACAGAAGTGTGTCATTTTAATGCGCAGTTCTCTAGGGAAAATGTCATTTATCTACCTCCAAAGTACATATGAAAAACAAATTAAGAATATAAATTTTTTCTACAGTGAACACTTAAGCAAAATTTTAAAATGTGTCTTTGTGCAAGCTTCTATCAAGAGCACAATAAACAAGTTACCACAAACAGAAATCATCTTAATCTGAGTGCTGAATGGATGTTTCCTACTCAGGAATTCTAGAAAAACAAATCATTTGTGCATATTCCTAGACTAGTAGTCACTGCTATTACACCTGTTTTCTAATTCCCAAATGTTCTATTATAGTCATACCTGCACTGGATGACATTTTGAACCAAATACTCTTTGCATTTAGTGATCTCTCATAGCCCTCCCAATCTGTAAGGTTCTATGAGTCTATGCATATTATATGATTATATGCATGAACTCATGTAAGCATGCAGCCTCTTTTGGAGTCATGTTCTCTGATGTCCTCATTTTACAGATGAGGAACCTGAAATACAGAAATATTAAATGACTTTGCCAAGGTCACTCAGTTAATAAATGGAAGAGAGGAGATTCGTGTTCAGCTCTGGATTTCACGCTCTTGCGTTTTACAGCCTATAAATTAAAAAGAGAAAGTAGAGGATGCATGTAGGGAGTATCTGCTGAGACAGAAGTGGGTATAAGCAGAAGAAAACCTTGAGGCAAATAGCAACTGTTCTCCAGGGTTCTTGCCTGGAGAATCCCAGGGACAAGGGAGCCTGGTGGGCTGCCATCTATGGGGTCACACAGAGTCGGACACGACTGAAGCAACTTAGCAGCAGCAGCAGCAGGTGCATCTAATCTCACTGTATATTTGAACAATGTCAAGAATAGATAACCAATGCTAACATTTACTGGACTTTAAATTTTGTTGAAATAAATACACATTTAATGCATCTTGCTTATATGTAATGCCAGTGTTGAGCAACAGGACTTAAAACCTGTTTGTGACTTCAATGTATTTTATTATTCTTCTCCTATTTTACTTATGTTTTGACAGGAGGTGTGATTTTGAATGATTGTGAAACAAAGTTCCACTATATGCTTTAAAAAGAAAAAAAGGAAAGAAATGTTTTTAAGCTTGATTTTCTAAAAGCATTACACATAAGACATAACTAGAGTAGAAATGAAAAAAAAGGCGAGAAGCTCTATAAGTTTGGCACCTTGCTAAAATGCACTGCCCAAAGGAAAATACCACTAAACAGATCTCAGTTTTTGTTTAAGACATGAATATAATTATTTTCAGCAGCAAATAAAGTCTATTTCATATTGTTTTATTTAAATATAGAGATGTATTTAAGACTAACACCCTTTGGGGTTCTTTTGCTTGTTTCCTCCACAGTACACTTCATTTTTTGAGTTTAACCATCACCTAGAGTCTATAATGAACAAGGCTTACATCTACAGGTATAGTATAGCTCGGTGTACTTTGGGGCTGGGAGAGAGCGCAATGCTATGACATTTTAGACAAAATTGGGGAAGAATATGGCCTCCCTGCAAGAGAGTAAGGAATAATCTCAGATGTGGGGCTATGCAGAATATTGGGCTACGTTCTAAAACAGATCTGAACATTTCAAAGTGAGATGAAAGTATGAAAATTATATTAGATTTAGAAGAATACCTGACCAAAAAAGAGGGCGTATTACCTACTTCCATCAGAACAAGGACAGAGAAATGTGTTCTTTTGCAAGCTGACTTTGCATCTTTCTCATGACAGTTCATTCCAATCTGAATTTTCATTCATTCGCTGCTCTGAACTTAACTTGCCCAGAGACCTCTAGTCAGTCAACTGTAGCATGAAGTCCCATGAGCTTTCTGGAGATATCCAGTGAAATCAGCATGGTGTATTTTATGGAACTCAGACTGGAGAGGTGACCCTGGAGACATGTCTTTCAGGGAACTGACTCGTGCCATCTGTGAGAAGAGAAGAGCTTTTTTTCCACTCTGTCAGTCCCAGTCAGGAGAGAGAAGTCTGGAAACCCGTGATGGCAGCATCATTTTATACTGTACTAATGAGAGCTAACAGTTCACACATTTAAAGCAAGGAGATTCAGCAGAGACTTTAAGAAAAAGAGAATGTTAAAATAGGCTGTATTCCAGAAACAACACGAGCCTCACTTTGCACTTCTCTTTGACAGAGTAATTCGAACGACGGGATACTTGCTGTTTACGCTGCACATTAATGCTTGTATGTATTATTGGGCTTCAAACTATGAAGGAATTGGAAGTACCAGATGGGTGTATGATGGTGAGGGAAACAAGTGAGTTTTAATTTTTTAATTTATTTTTGATTGGAGGATGACTGCTTTACAATGTTGGGTCGGTTCTGTTGTACAGCAGTGTGAATCAGCCACAAGTGTACCTCTAACCCCTCCCTCTTGAACCTGCCCATCCAGCCTCATCCCACCCCCGGGTCATCACAGAGCACCAGGCTGAGTGCCTTTGTGACACAGCCACTTCCCAGGAGCGAGGAGCATCTATTGCGCACACAGTGGTGTGTATATTTCACTCCTGCGCTCAATTCACCCCGCCCTCTCCTTCCCTCCCGTGTTCACAAGTCTGTGCTCTACGTCTGCGGGCAGGGTAAGCGTTCCTTTTGAAGGAAACTTTTACTGACTCTTCTTAACTTCTGTTCCAGTGGGAGTTTTCATAAGCCAGCGTTTTTGAAACTGTAAAGCACAGTCCATTCGTGGACACTAAAAACTCTTTAGTCGGTCAGTGTGCTTTGGAGTGAGAGAGGGTAGAATAGAAGACGACAGAATAGAAAATATCAGCCTGTCATTCCTAGTAGGCATGTGTTGTTTGTGCGCGTGCGTGCGTGTGTGTGTGTGTGTGTGTGTGTGTGTGTGTCCTGAGTTGACCTGTAGAATTCATTTCTTACTCTGGATCAAGATCAGAAAAATTGGAAAGCCTCTGCTATAGATAACAGAGTGGTAAGGAAACTTTTAATAACCCCAATGCCAATGTTAGTAATGAACAATGTTAATTATTTGGAGGGCAGGTGCAATGACTAATTAGTTTACCACTGAAAGGTTTTATGAGTTATGAGTCAGCTATAGCCACTAACTCAATTAAACGCTTACAGATCATAAATTAAACTTAGGATAAAGTTTAAACAAGGATCATGAACTAAACTTGATAATTAGACATGCAAGTACTCCAAGATTAAAAAAGATTATCTGAGAATTTTAGTGCAGTAGAATCACGACTCAATAATGGCAGCTGAGTTATTTAATAGTGAAATTTTTGGTAGATATAAAGGCCTGGCATAAAGTACACCACCACTGACCTTCTGCTCCAGTGAAATGAGTTGGAGCATATTATAAGGCAATGTCCTTACTGGAAAATAGTGGGTCCCAGCATGACTTTGAAGGGCAACTCACAGCAGCCTTGGGAAGGAAAGCAATTACAGGAGGGAGGAAAGATACCTCACGGAATTACACACTAGCTAGAGTGAGCAGGATCTGAATGAGGGATTGTAACAACATTTTTTGAACTTTTAGCCAGAACTAATTTTAAAAATTTAAAGTCATAGGGCCCACTGACTGGGAAACTACACACACACACACACACACAGCAACAGAAGAAAGTTTATAACCAAATCTATAAGTAATTTCCTTTAGAAACTATTTATGTATTCAGCTTAATATAACTATATAGAAAACTGAGTAAGATACCAACTATATTAAATATTGTCTAGAAGTATATAATTCAATATCATCAGATGCATGAGTCTGATTATTGTTTTACTCAAATTAGAAAAATTCCTGCCATCTAGAAAGAGGAGAGCTATTTTTCTCTTCATACCTGGATGCTTCTCTGCAGCAATTTTAGAGAATATGTCTTGCTCCCAGTGCTTAGAATATTAAGTATACAACACACACTCAGTATATGTTAGGTCTTAGAGAAGACAAGAAGAGAGTTTCTTCACTCTTTCTCTCTCTTCCTTCTCAGCTTCTTTAAATACCTAATACATACTGAGTGTATGAAAGAGAGAGAAAGGAAAGAAAAAAGGAAGGAGTGATTAAATTTGTATTATTATAAAAAGAAGAGAGAAACCTCAGCTTTGACCCATAAGAAGCTAAAGCTAAAGTGTGCTAATATTTTAGACCTCTAATTCCAGCTATAGTGTAGACCAGATATTCAAAGTGCCCTCTCACTAAAATACAAGAAGATAACCTACTTGAAATGTTTATTGTATTAGTTATTGTAGTTACTTGTTATAAGATACATTTCTATATAAATTATATTACAACAGTTCCCAATGATTACTAAATCCTTTAGAAAGTAAAAGGAAACTCTGAAATCTAAAAAAACTTTATGTGTCCTGAAGCTGGAGTTGAGTGGTAAGATTATCAGTAAAGAACAGAAATAAAGAGGATAAATTCTTAATCATTAGAAGAAAAAAAATGGTGAGATGCTAAAACAATTTAAAATATATCAGTAAGCAGAATAAGTTAGTATGGACTAAATTCACCAGCTGAAAGAGATTATCAAGTTATATCAGTCAAAATAGACTTCAAAACAAAAATTATTTTAGGGAAAAATTAAGTCACCGTATACTGGGAATGGTTTCGATTCACCATCAGTATTTCCAAGTTCTAAATGTGTAATGCACCTAATACAAAATAGTTATGATGAGTCAAAGAATCTTGCAGAGCAAAAATTACTAGAAGGAAGATAAACTGGCAAACACACCGTCACAGTCTGAGACATCAACACACAACTGTTAACCGATCAAGCACCAAAGAGAGTAAAGATAAACATTTGAGAACCTCGCTAATAAGCCTGACTTAGCAGATGCAAATGGAGCCTTGTACCAAAGAATTAGAAGCTGCTCACCGTTTTATAAAAATTTTTATTGTTATAGTTAACTGTTCAATATTCTGTAAGTTATAGATGTACAATACAGTGAGTCATAATTTTTAAAGGCTGTGCTCCATTTATACTTATTGTAAAATATTGACTACATCCCCCGCATTGCACAGTATATGCTTTAGCTTATTTTGTATGTCATAGTTTGTACTTCTCAATTCCCTGTCCCCATATTGCCCCCCTTCCCTCCCTCACTCCACTGGTAACCCCTAGTTTGTTCTCTGTGTCTGTGACTCTGCTTCTTTTTTGTTAGATTCACTAGTTTGTTGTATTTTTTTCAATTCCTCATAGAAGTGATATTCACTTAGTATAATACCCTCCAAGTCCATCCATGTTGCTGCAAATGGCAGGATTTCGTTCTTTGTCGTAGCTGGGTGGTATTCCATTGTGTCTGTATGGAAAAGATGTGTCCGTCTTCTTTTATCAATCATCTGTTAATGGACACTTAGGTTTCTTCCATATCTTGACAACTGTAAACAACACTGCTATGAACATTGGGGTGCATTTCAGATTAGTGGGTTTTTTGGATATATGCCCAGGAATGGAATTGCTGGGTCATGTGATAATTCTATTTTTAGTTTTTTTGAGAAACCTCTATACTATTTTCCATCACAGCTATACCAATTTACATTACTACCAATAGTGTGCAAAGGTTCCCTTTTCTCCACATCCTTGCCAACATTTGTTATTTTTGTTCTTTTTGATGANAACCTCATTCCATAGTTCATCAGGCACTCTATCAGATCTAGGCCCTTAAATCTATTTCTCACTTCCACTGTATAATCACAAGGGATTTGATTAAGTTGCTCAGTCGTGTCCAACTCTTTGCAACCCCATGAACATCCATGGAATTCTCCAGGCCAGAATACTGGAGTGGGTAGCCTTTCCCTTCTCCAGGGGATCTTCCCAACCCAGGGATCAAACCCAGGTCTCTAGCATTGCAGGCGGATTCTTTACCAGCTGAGCCACCAGGGAAGTCCAATAATCCTGTGTCAGGGACACATCCTTACCAAGAAAATACCTTTAAAAGCAGCAAATGTGTGTGTGTGCTGTTTTATATATATATATATGTATATATATGTTACACATAAATAATTGTTCTTGTTATTGTTTAGCTGCCCAGTCACGTCCAACTCTTTACGACCCCGTGGTCTGCAGCATGCCAGGCCTCCCTGTCCCTCGCCATCTCCCAGAGATTACCCAGTGGCTAAACCTCTGCACTCCAATGCAGGGGCCTGGATTTGACCCCTAGTAGGGGAACTAAATCCCACATGCCCCAACTGAGACTCGGCACAGGCAAATAAAATGATAATAAATAATTTGTAATGGCAGTTGTTAATACACTTACATTTCCCACAGTTTTAAAGCAACACCTGCCTCTTCTCTTACTTCATATTACTCCTTGACCTCAAAAGCATAAGGTCTTTTTTTAGTTAACCCTTGTGATGGCTCCTGATGACATATAATTTGGAGGTTGCTTATGAGATCACTGGACTTGTGAACCTTGTCCTAGTTAGAATTATGCAGCAACTGTAGGGTATAAGTGAAGCACTGTGAACACTTAAAATAAGAGGCATGTATTACTATTCTATTAATCTTCATCAAAATAACAATGTCTGTTCATTTCAGTAGAAGACAAGAGGTTATTTTCATTTATACTAAGTACATGGCAGCCTTCATCTGACTGTGAAATATGACAAAGCAGGAATGGGCTTACTTAGCTCAAAACCAGAACATAAGTTGTTGTTTTTCCTAAATCATGCCTGACTCTGACCACATAGACTGCAGCACGCCAGGCTTCCCTATCCTTCTCTGTCTCCTGGAGTTATCCAAGCACCTCATCCTCTGTCTCCCCCTTCTTCTCCTGCCTTCAGTCTTTCCCAGCATCGGGGTCTTTTCCAATAAGTTGGCACTTCACATCAGGTGGTCGAAGTATTGGAGCTTGAGCAAAATATTCAGGGTTGATTTCCTTTAGGATTGACTGGTTGGATCTCCTTGCAGTCCAAGGGACTCTCAAGAGTCTTCTCCAGCACCACAGTTCAGAAGCATTAATTCTTCAGTGCTCAGCTTTCTTTGTGGACCAACTCTACATCTGTACATAACTACTGGAAAAACCATAGCTTTAATTGTAAGGCCCTTTATCAGCAAAATGATGTCTCTGCTTTTTTAACATGCTGTCAAGATTCGTCATAGCTTTTCTTCCAGGGAGCACGTATGTTTTAATTTCACGCTGCAGTCACCATCCACAGTGATTTTGGTGCCCAAGAAAATAAAATTTGTCACCATTTCCACTTTTTTCCCTTTTATTTACCATGAAGTGATGGGACCAGACACCATGATCTTTAAGCCAGTTTTTTCACTCTTCTTTATCCTCAAGAGATTCTTTAGTTCCTCTTCATTTTGTGCCATTAGAACAGTATCATCTGCATATCTGAGGTTGTTGATATTTCTGCTGGCAATCTTGATTCCAGCTTGTGATTCCCCCAACCTGGTATTTCACGTGATGTACTCTGCATAGAAGTTAAACAAGCAGGAGGACAAAATACAGCCTTGACTTACTCCTTTCTCAATTTCGAACTACTCTGTTGCTCCATGTCCAGTTCTAACTGTTCTTATCTGCATGCACGTTCCTCAGCAAACCCATAAGGTGATCTGATAATCCCATCTTTTTAAGAATTTTGCACAATTATTTGCGATCCACACAGTCAAAGGCTTTAATATCATCAATAAAGCAGAAGTAGATGTTTTTCTGGAATTCCCTTGTTTTCTCTACGATCCAATGAATGTTGGCAGTTTGATCTCTGGTTCCTCTGCTTTTTCTAAACTCAGCTTGTACACCTGGAAGTTCTCAATTCATGTACTGTTGAAGCCTAGTTTGGAGGATTTTGAGCATTATCTTGCTAGCGTGTGGAATGAGCACAATTACACAGTAGTTTGAACATTCTTTGGCATTACCCTTCTTTGGGATTAAAATGAAAACTGACCTTTTCCAGTCCTATGACCACTGCTGAGTTTTCCCAATTCGCTTGCATATTTGAATGCAGCACTTTAACAGCATCATCTTTTAGAATTTTAAATAGCTCAGCTGGAATTCCATCACCTCCACTAGCTTTATTTGTAGTGATGCTTCCTAAGGCCCACTTGACTTCACACTGCAGGATGTCTGGCTCTAGGTGTGTGATCACACCATCATGGTTATCCAAGTCATTAAGACTTTTTGTATTCTGTATATTTCTTGCCACCTCTTCTTAATCACTTCTGCTTCTGTTAGGGCCTTACTGCTTCTGCCTTTTATCATGCCCATTCTTGCATAGAATGTTCCCTAGATATCTCCAGTTTTCTTGAAGAAATCTCTAGTCCTTCGCATTCTACTGTTTTCCTCTATTTCTTTGCACTGTTAACTTGAGAAGGCTTTCTTATCTTTCCTTGCTATTCTCTGGAACCCTGCATTCAGTTGGGTATATGCCTTTTTCCCTTGCCTTTTGAATCTCTTCTTTTCTCATCTACTTGTAAAGCCTCCTCAGACAACCACTCTGCCTTCTTGCATTTCTTTTCCTTGGGGATGGTTTTGATCAATGCCTCCTGTACTATGTTATTAACCTCTGTAGTTCTTCAGACATGCTGTCTATCAGATCTAATCCCTTAAATTTATTCATCACCTCCACTGTATAATCGTAAGATATTTTATTTAGGTCATACCTAAATTGCCTAGTGGCTTTCCCTACTTTCTTCAATTTAAGCCTGAATTTTGCAATAAGTAGTTCATGATCTGAGCCACAGTCAGCCCCAGATCTCATTTTTGCTGCCTGTATAGAGCTTCTCCATCTTTGGCTGCAAAGAATATAATCAATCTGATTTTGGTATTGACCACTTGATGAGGTCTCTGCGTAGAGTCATCTCTTGTGTTGTTGGAAGAGGGTATTTGCTATAACCAATGTGTTCTCTTGGCAAAACTGTTAGCCTTTGCTCTGCTTCATTTTGTACTCCAAGGCCAAATTTGCCTGTTACTCCAGGTAATTAACTTCCTAGTTTTGCATTTCAATCCTCTATGATGAAAAGGACATCTTTTTTGGTGTTAGGTCTTGTTGGTCTGCATAAATCAGTCAACTTCAGCTTTTTGGCATTTGTGGTTGGGGCATAGATTTGGGTTACAGTGATGTTGAATTGTTTGCCTTGGAAATGAGCCAACATCTTTCTGTCATTTTTGAGATTGCACCCAAGTACAGCATTTTGGACTCTCTTGTTGACTGTGATAGCTACTCCATTTCTTCTAAGGGATTCTTGCCCACAGTAGTAGATATCTTGGTCATCTGAATTAAATTTGCCCACACCTGTCCATTTTAGTTCACTGATTCTTAAGATGTCAGTGTTCACTCTTGTTATCTCTTGCCTGACCATGTCCAATTACCTTGCTTCATGGACCTAACATTTCGGGTTCTTATGCAATGCTCTTTATAGCATCGGACTTTACTTTCACCACAAGACACATCCACAACTGAACATCGCTTCAACCTTGGCTCAGCTGTTCCATTTTTTCTGGAGCTGTTAGTAATTTCCCCCGACTCTTCCTCCATAGCAGATTGGACACCTTCCAATCTGGGGGCTCATCTTCTGGTGTCATATTTTTTGCCTTTTCATACTGTCCATGGGGTTCTCCAGGCAAGAATAATGGAGTGGATTGCCATTCCTTCCTTCAGTTATTTGGTATCCAGAAATGTTCCCAGTCTCCCTTATCCATATATACCTCAATTTATTTATTTTCTGATATAAATTTCCCAATGTGCAAAAATTTCTTAACAAATCCCTAACCTCAAACCCCGACACATAAATCATCAAATGAATGAGTAAATGAGCAAGCAAGTTTGTCATGGGAATCATAACTCTAGATGGGGTGAAGAAGGAGTCAGAATGTCCATACTTTAGTGCTCGGGAAATTTAGGATAACTTACTCCCTTCCCTTTGTACACGAGGAAGATGAGACAAGGGTAAATGAAGTTATTAAGTCAGGGTCCCCTAAATACTTCAGTTCAGACACTAGCAAGAAAAGAAAGCATGGTCTTTACACCAGACATTTAGACTCCCTTAAATGCATCAGAGCCGCTCCAGAACGGCAGATTGGCAGGCCAGAAAGAAGATGAAAGGCAGCTGGTGGCATGACAGGGAGGAGTCTGCATGGGGATTACATGGACGTAATCACAGATACAGCCTTCCCGTGTTCTTCAGTCTTGGATTCGCATGACCTTTCACTTATTCTTTCACAGCATATAACAATATTATTAAGCTTCTATTTGTCATACCTGACAGTTTGTTTTACAACTATATATAGCACCTATCTTAAAAACAAAAATTCCAACCCTAAATATTTTCCCAAGAGAACTTAAAAATATATGTCTATGAAAGAACAGATATAAGTATATTCATAGAATGTCTATTCATGAGAACCAAAAGCTTGAAACAGTCTAGGTTTTCATCCACAGAAGGATGGATAAACATACTGTGCCATAGTCATGCAAGGGATAGTGCCTAGCAGTAAAAATGAATAAACACACAAAAACCCAGATAAATCTCAAAAACATTATTCTGAGTGAAAGACATCTTACACAACTGTGTACATGTGTGTGATTTCATTTGTGTGAAATTCTAAAGCAAGCAAAGCTCATCTGAAACAACAGCCACCCCTGGGAGCAAGAATTGACTGGGGAAAAGGAATGAGAGAAATTTTTGGAGCGATGGAAATGTCCTCTGTCTTGATGGGTTTCTGAGTTACACAGATGTATGGATTTCTCAGAATTCATCAAATAGTGTCAAATGGTAAACTTAAGATTTGTGCTTTCGATGTATGTTCAAGTTTTTTAAAATAACTATATCAGTATAGAACTGTCGTAATACATATATATATACACACACATATATTCTGAAGTAATGTATTTAGGAGGAAGTGTCTGTCTGCAAATTACTTTGAAATGCACCCCAAAATAAGATGGGTTGATGGATGGAAAATGGAGAAACATCTGACAAAGAAGGTAAAGTAAAATGTTCATAATATTAATAGAATCCATGCTGTGAATACATGGGTGAAATTCTTTCAGTTTTTTCTGCTTGTTTAAAATATTTCAAAACAAAATGTTGGGGGGAAGTTTCATGTTGCATTTGTTTCACAGAAGAAGAAGTTCTATTTTCATACAAAGTAATCTTTTATGGTTTTATGTCAAATTCTTCTTTAGTGCTTTAACTTGAGGCTATATATGTATATAGCCTATAAGATAGCTCATGTATTAAATCAGCCAGACAGAATCTCCTTGGAAAGATCTATCTGCCCAGTGTGTAAATATTAAAGGTGGACACACTTGACTAATTAAGCTAATCCTGGAAGATCAATATGATACCATCTAATTAAATTACAAATCTTACCTCTGGTTGTGCATGCCTGGATATAAGACATGACTGAGAAAAGAATTCCAAGGTAAACCACAAAGCATCAGGGCAGAAAACTTCCAATTAACACAGCAGACTTTCTCATCATGAAAAAAATGGTTCAAGGCTGACCCTTCAGATTTGGAAAATCAATGCCTAAATTTTACACTTGTTATTTTCTAACATCTGTAAATAAGAAAATAAGAGAGAGAAATTCCTGTGTTTGTTCCTCTCAGTACTAGAGGGACTTTGTAGGGCACAGTAATCCCAACAGTTGGAGGTGGCTATGTAGGGAGAGAATCTGGTCCGTGTCCCACTCGTGGGTTGTACTGGGGTCAATAAATTTCCTTAATTCAGAGACCCGCAGGTCCAGGACTTGTGATCACACTAAGTCAGGTAACGAGAAATTATAATCTGGAGTTCAAAATTAAATGCAATCCATAAAATTAATTCAATACTTCTTCAAGGTAGTCCTCTTTGACATCCAGTTCACTACAGTATCTGTAAGTCCAGGGAAGCTTGTTAGAAAGAATGTTGCAGACTAGTGACACTTTTATCCTCTTGGCACAGTGGTTTCAGATCCTACCAAAGAGTTAATTATTTGTCCGTTCCTGTATCTGCCAGATAAAACAAACAGAAAGGCTCATGTCCTTCTAAAGGTATTGAATTTCAAAACAAGTGATTTCTCTCTAGATCTGTTTTTATTTGAATACTGACTTTAACTGTAGTTTGATTCTTTCTTTGTAAACCTCAACTTCTTACTGTTTGAAGATCTGAAAATTATAACCTATTCTCACACACACACACACACAAAAGGCCATCCTTGTTCAAAGACAAATGCACGTTTACTTAAAGTGCAAAAGTTTATTGGCACACCCAGATAAGAAATAAAAGACTGACTAGGGCAGGATTCTATAACAGTGCTGCTTTTCTGTTTAGTCTGGAAACTAAGATAGCTAGCTGGAACCCACTAAATCTGAATGCCTTTCTGCAACAATATCTGAAAATGGCCTCTATATAGGACATTTTTCTTCAAGGATTCAGTGGAAATAGCTGATCCAGACCATGTTATCAGAGCTATATGGAATATACCAAATAGGCACCTAATTATGTGGGTTTCCCAGGGTGCTCAGTGGTAAAGAATCCACCTGCCAGCAGGAGATGTGGGTTTAATCCCTGGGTCAGGAAGATTCCCTGGAGAAGAAAATGGCAACCCACATAATATTCCTGCCAGGGAAATCCCATAGACAGAGGCACCCGGCTGGCTACAGTCCATGGGGTTGCAGAGAATCAGACACAACTTAACGACTAAACAACAACAAACAGTATCTAATTATGGACCAAAATTATAATATATATACAAGGGGTTGCAATACTAATTTCTATTCCCACCTCACTCGGGACTCCATGAAACCCTTAGCCACATGTAACCGAGTGAATCTCACGTGTTCTGTCCTCATCTTTATCATATTCTCTTCTGTTGCCCTGGTCCCAGACTTTCTTCCCATCTGGGCTATAATGATCTGTCTCTCCATTTGCAATTGTGAGAGTTTAGTACAGAATCTTTATAAAGTATATTTCTGAGCATACTTGATTTTCTTCAATACAATTTCTAGATAAATTAGCTATTACACTTAAGAGTAATTTCCCTTTTAAGATAGAACTCAGTTCTCTATCTCTGTAATGGTTTATATATTCAATCACATAGTAAGATATGAGTAGAATAGAGAGAGGAGGTATATACCCACCTGCTCTATCTTCCATCCGTAAAAAAACAGCTGGTTCTAAACTATAAAGGTCTTTTCAATCTCCATAAACCCCCTTGATATCTATGATATCCCTCACTAGTCACTACGAGGTAGTTTAAAGGTAGCCTCACACTTTTCACTGCTCCTCTCGTTGAAAGGTAGATTCAAATATCCCTTCCCTTGAATCTGGCTGGTCTTAGAGACTTGCTTGGCAAATATATGTGGCAAGAGATTAAGAGATTATAGGGCTTCTGAGTTATAAGAAGCCTTACAAGCTACTGCCTGAGCTTCTACCACTCGGGGGGGGAAGCCAGCCAGGAAGAAGCCCATCCACGCCAAGACTTCCGTGCTGTAAGGAAGCCCAAGCTATCCACACAACAGGCTGAATGAAAATACACAGCCAGCCCCAGCGAGTGCAACCATCCCCGCTCCACCTGTGAGAGGAGACAACCTGGGTGTTCCAAGCAGCCATGCACGACAGACAACTCAGCCAGTGGCTAGAGCCAAGGCCTCAGGACTCTGGCCTCAGTCACCTGCTCCCAGCTGTCTCCTGGCATTCAAGTCTCCTGAGGGTTCACTCCTCATGGAGTACAGAGGAGCTGTCTTGGGGGTCTTCCACAAACACCTGACCCTCAGCATGACAAGCCCAGTAAAATAGTCTCTGCTTCATACCGCTAAACTCTAGGGTGATTCGTTTTGCAGGGAGAAATAAGTGGAATGACTAATAAACACCTTCTTTGGCTTTGTTTAGTCATTTCACAGCGTTTATCAAGAAGTTTACCTTAAAAGAGAAGTTTACATTAGAACACACGGTAGTCGCTAATGCTGCTTAAAGACAGAAAATCTTAATTACGAGGGAACGTGTTAAAATCTAGTATTATAGCAGTATATTCCCAAGCATAACGGCGTTTTACTGCTATAGTAAAAAGCAAAATGTATACCTTCTCTTTTCACAGGTATCTGAGATGTTATTATTGGGCAGTTCGAACTTTGATTACCATTGGGGGCCTTCCAGAACCACAGACTTCATTTGAAATTGTTTTCCAACTGTTGAACTTCTTTTCTGGAGTTTTTGTGTTCTCCAGCTTAATTGGCCAGGTAAGTTGAGATGTGAATCCCTAGATACATGATGCTGTCATTTTTGAAAGCCTAACAATTTTTTATAAACTTTACATGGGAAAAATCAAAATCTACATGGTACTTTTTAAGTTTTACTAACTTTCATCTCTTTTAATGAATTGAAGGGGGTTTCTATCAGAAAACTTGTACACAATCTGTTAGACTCTCAGAGAGTCACATTTCTAAGTTTTTCAGAAAAACTTTAGAAGCTCTCTCTTTTTTTTTTACTTAAACTTCAAATATGGTTAAAGTCAACTTCAGAGGTCATTTAAATCAGAGATTACCAAATGTCATCTAAATTAATTTTAAAATCATTGGTTCATAAATGTTTATTATGTCAACTACTTGTCCTTATTCTCAAGAAATCAGTCTTGTGAGAAAGTAAATCAAGTACCCAAATAACTTTATTGCAAGATAATTGGCATTTGCATAGGTTAGAACCCAGCACCTTTGTGATTTCTCAGATCACAAGAAATCAAAAGCTCAACATTATGGTGTCTTTAGAATTATACTTCCTTGTAAGGCACTTTACACACAATATGTCTGAAAGCAAAAAGCTGCCGGGGTCCAGCCCCAGTGGATCCAGGAAATTTGAAGGGGAGATGGTGTTGGCGATTAGGAAAGAATTATTTAATTAGAGATATAAAGAGAGATTAGGGGGGAAAAAGTGCAGTGGAGAAAAGAGAGGAGAAAAGAGGCCGTATCCCTTGGTTTACACAAGAAGCCAATACAGTTCTGAGACAAGGAACTTGCACCATCTATGTGAGGCCACAGGCGCCCTCCCAGTCTCCCGAAGGAGTGGAGATGCAAAGCGCCTCCCTGTTTGGGTCTTAGAAGCCCAGGCAAAATTAGTAGACACGGTGAGCCTTTTTGCTCCAAATGGGAATTCAGCCTGAAAAGGAGAGCGAGAGAAAAGACATGGGGAGACCAGTCTTTCCAGGAACTGATCCAACTCTTTATTTTTCAGGGCAGCTTTTATACCTCAGGTTTTACATAGAGATAAATGGAGAATACAAAGTCATGCAGGGTCAGTAGTCCTGACCTTTGTTGAGACCAGACGTTTTTTTATACATGCATACAAAGATCTTAGGTGGTTTTACATCATCTTCTGGCCAGGGGGCCTGCTAACATTTTATGACCCTTTCTTTCTGATAATGGTCAGTCAACCAGAAAACTTATTTTCTCCAGAGGTGATTTTTCTTAAACCAGGCGCCACCCTCCAAAGGCACCAGATAAAGTTGCATTCCTATAGGGCAAAATTTCAGTGGGCTATAATCAAGAAAAGAATTTAGTAGCCTAAGGTCTAATGTGATTAATATCAAAGATTATTACTTATTTTTCCCATATGCCAGTTATATCAATTAATGTATATAAGGGTCAAGGAATATGGAGACTTAGCAGCAAATATTGGCTCAACGATAAAACCCTCCACTGGTATAATTCTAGCAACCCACTAATACTACACTAATAATTTCTAACTTCTCATAAGACTCTGTATTTAGAAAGTTCAAAACATCTCGTGCCTCTCATGGTTGGGAGGCTGTGAACAATTACGTGTGGTTGTAAGAGGCCGGAGAAACTTGTCAGGCAGGCTAGAAAGCCATCAGAAGAGTTTTTGGACTGAAACACTCTTGTTACAACCAGGAGACTTATTAACTGGAGCTCCAAGTTAACTCCTTTTAGAGGAAGGTGGTGGGGGACAGCCCCTTGTCGTGTCAGAAGAGTAGGTGGAAAGCATAACACAGTAAAGCAGGCAGACTCTGGTTTTGGGGGTAGATGCTTGAGAAAGTCCAGGGGGGCCCCTGAGGCCTGATCTCGCCTTTGTATATGTCAGGCCCCTTTCCTCATGACCTTTGCCACGGGCGGGATGCCTCATGCTGGCTCCCGGCAAAAAGCCATCTTGAGATTTGTACACTGGGTAAATAGTTAGACCAAATCACAAAATGATTATTACCACCAGATAAGCAATTGAGTCCCACTCACTACACTAATAGTGTTATGAATATAACCCATGCTTTAACAAAATTTAGCAATGAAAATTATTTTTTATAACATTTAAAGAAATGGCAACCCACTCCGGTATTCTTGCCTGGGAAATCTCACGGACAGAGGAGTCCAGCAGGCTAGAGACCATGGGGTCACAAAGAATCAGACACGACTGGAGTGACTAAACAGCAACAAAAAGCTGATCACAAGTAGTCAAAACTCAAATCCTACTTCCACGAATGTCACGGGGCTGCTAACCATGATAAGTTCCAGAGGCGAGTTTGAAAGCTCTGTATTAGATCAGAAAAAGGAAGCTTCCCAGGAGGTTTCATGGAGGAGAAAATGTCTTTGCAACATCTTAGAAAAAAACAGATAGGATTCTGTAGTTACCGAGAGATAGTTCAATCAATCAGAAACTATGTGTGAAAGATAGCAATAATAAAGCACCATATACGTTTGACGAAATGGAGGAGTACCAGAACAGCTAGAATGAAAGACACGTGTAAATAAGGTTTGAGACGTAGTAAGGACCAGAGAGTTCAAGGGCTCTGAATGTTGCAGATGTTGAACTTCATCTTAAGGGCAGTGGGAAGTCAGCCAGGGAAGAATTTTGAACAAAGAGATTTACAAAGATCAATCAAAATATAAGTTGGAAGGGTTATACTGTTTTAAGGGCTTACCAGGTGGCTCTAGTGGTTTAAAAAGAAGAATTCTGCCTGCTAATGTAGGAGAAAGAGACACAGGTTTGATCCCTGGGCCAGGAAGACCCCCTGGAGGAGGGCATGGCAAGCCCCTCCAGTATTCTTGCCGGGAGAATCCCCTGGACAGAGGAGCCTGGCGGGCTAGAGTCAATAGGATTGCAAAGAGTCAGGCACAACCGAAGCCACTTAGCATGCATGCATGCATACTGTTTTAAAATATAGGTTTTGTTATCATTTACAGATGGTGAGGGCAACAGATCAGGAGACTATTGACACTGAAAAGATACTCTGTTATACAAATAGATCCAGGAGTGGATGGTCACTCCTTGCCTAGAGGGCTACTTAGGAGGGAACCAGGAAAGGAACTGGTCAAGCAGGTAACGGCATGTAAGATTGGCAAGTTTGTATCATTTCAACAGCCTCTGGAGTATAGGGACTCTCTCAGTGGCCTGGCACTTGACCCTGAGGTAACTGGGGCAGGTGGAGAGTACCCTGGAATATGAGAGCCAGGGAAGAAGGCTCTGAAGTCAGGGCTCAGGATTGGCTATTCTGCATGTGAAAGGAGCTCTCCCAGGAGAGTTGTTTGCAATCTTTGTGTGCTCAGTCTTGTCTACTCTTTGCAGCCCCGCGGACTGTAGCCCACCGGGCTCCTCTGTCCATGGAATCTTCCAGGCATGAAATACTGGAGTGAGTTGCCATTTCCAGCTCCAGGGGATCTTCCCAATCCAGGGTGGAACCCACATCTCTTCCGTCTCCTGCACTGGCAGGCAGTTTTTTACCACTGTGCCACCTGGCTTAGCCAACTCTGGGAGGGAAGTCCAAGAAATCAAAGCATCAAAATACAAAAAAATTAAAAATTACGGTGAATATACGCCACTTCAACCTGAACATGGTAATTGAGTAGACAGAGAGATTGTAAAGGAAACTCTATTTAGAAAATATTTCAGTTTGGAAGATGAACACTATGCAGTTAAAAACTATGAGTATAAATTATCATAATCTTAATGCTTGGGGAGACACATTAACAGTGATTGAAAATAGGAAGTTTGTTTATAGAGAAAGGCAATTAATTTGAATATAAATGCAACTAATTTGAATATAAATGGCAAATATCATATTATTTTATAACTTCTAAAATCTATGTAAAGTAGCCAGATCTCCTTCAGTATTTTCTCAGTTTTGCAGTTGGGACAACTCTAGTTTGAGGAGATTAAAAAGTATCCTGAATTCATACATGTAATTCAGAAGTCATAAGATAAGACCATATAATATCAATAAAAATAGTAAATTCTGGCATATTCAGCAGTTACTATGTCCAAGGCAACTCTTACAAGATTATAAAACTATGTCCAGCCCCAGTTAAAATTCCATTCAAAGTGGTCTTTGGACTAAGAGTAGAAGCATCACCTGAGAAATTCAGAAGTCAGGCATCACCCCAAACCTACTGGGTCAGAATTTGCATTTTAACAGTATCTTCAGAAGATTCATATGCACATGAAAGTCTGAAAGAGCTGCTTTCTACCCCACACCACACCTGCCTGCACCCTGACTGTGACGTTCCAACAGGATCAGTGAGAACCACTGGTTCGGTTCAGTTCAGTTCAGTCGCTCAGTCGTGTCCGACTCTTTGCGGCCCCACGAATCGCAGCACACCAGGCCTCCCTGTCCATCACCATCTCCTGGAGTTCACTCAGGCTCACATCCATCGAGTCTATGATGCCATCCAGCCATCTCATCCTGGGTCGTCCCCTTCTCCTCCTGCCCCCAATCTCTCCCAGCCTCAGAGTCTTTTCCAATGAGTCAACTCTTCGCATGAGGTGGCCAAAGTACTGGAGCTTCAGCTTTAGCATCATTCCTTCCAAAGAAATCCCAGGGCTGATCTCCTTCAGAATGGACTGGTTGGATCTCCTTGCAGTCCAAGGGACTCTCAAGAGTCTTCTCCAACACCACAGTTCAAATGCATCAATTCTTTGGCGCTTAGCCTTCTTCACAGTCCAACTCTCACATTCATACATGACCACAAGAAAAACCAGAGCCTTGCCACCAAGCCACTAAGAAATGTAGGAGTAGAGCCAAAAAGAAAGGTTGAGGCAGGAGACAGAGATTCGTGCCTTGACTCTCACAGTGAATAAAAGATGCTGAGAAGGACAGAAACAAAAGTCAGAAAGTCCTGAACAAAATCTCCACTGATTCAAAATTCCCACACATAACCATACCAAGAACTACACCCTAGATAATCACATCACATTTTAACTTCAATACGCTATTCTCGCATACAGCTCATAGAGACTGACATTTTCCTCCTCCAATCTGGAACACACATCATAGAATATATGTCTTCTTCACCTATAGCATCAAAATCTAGCCTTGCACATAAAGCATTCAGATTACTGTCACTACAAATCCTCTGCCCTCAACACCAGTCGATAAGGCTTTTAATTGTCCTTGGGTCCCAATTTAAAACTCTATTAAATCTCCCAACCCAGCCTCTAATATCCCAATTCTCAAGGCCTTAGGTGAGTGGGTAATGTCCATCATTTGTCTAAAATGGCTTGGGAAAAGGGGGTCTAGGAATTGAGATTGATGATGAATAGCCCTCAAGGGGTAAGTTAGGAACTGGAAAAGGTGTGTCCGGTTGACTCTCTGCATAGCTCCTCAATAAATGCTCCCAACAAGCAGAAGAACCTGTTAACTCTAAAAATGGAAACTGAGGAGGGCATCGCAACAAAAGAGCCATTTTTGATCTAGACCTCAAAGAATGAGTGGTTTTTCCATAAGCAGAAAAGGCTCAGCTACTAGAATGAATGAGCGAAGTCTTAAGAGTGTGAAAGCGAGGCCCAGGTTTTCCTCCCTATTATAAACCCACAGTCAAAGCAAATTTACAACCACTCGCTTCCCTCTATGTGAGAGGAAGAGTCGGGCTATATATCTTTTTTGTGCTGAGACCTTAAAGATCAGCTTTTAACCTAGAGTGGGTTTTTATGGCTGAGTTATAAACATCCAAGAACTAAAACCTGACAGTTCCTTAAGTATTGTCACGTCTGTAGATGATGCTTCAGTCATTTCAGCACATTTCAGCTTCTGCTGAATACTATGCCTTAAGCATGATGAGATTTGATTTTATCTGTCTAAACAACACAAAGGGAAGGACAGAGGTTGCAGTTTCATGACAAATTGAGTCCATATAGCCAGCCACACTGCAAAATCTGTGAAGGATGCTTGCAAAACGAGATTCACCAAAATGGACTAGCCATTCTGCCACGTAATTAATTGCTTAACTTTCTTCACACATTTCTTGCATAAGCACAAGCTATATATTTTTAAAATATCAACTAACATCTTTGCAGTAATATACAAGCTTGCAAAGAAGAACGTGTGCAGTCACATGCATTATGAGACTGAATCCTCACAAAAGTCTCACATGGTAGGTAAAACAGGTTCTGTTGTCCTCACTGGGTCAGAAAGGATATGATTTGTCCAATATCTTATCAGTAGGACCCAGTATCAGTGTGTTAAAAGATCAGGTAGTCAGCATTAGAATGGACTGTGTCATGTGAGAACTCTCAACTCAACGGGGCCTATAGTAACGCTTCCACTTTCTCTGCTGGGTGTGGAGTGACCGTATTTGTGGTTTTAGATGCAAGACGTAATTGGGGCAGCTACAGCCAATCAGAACAACTTCCGCATCTGCATGGATCATACCATTGCCTATATGAATACTTATTCCATTCCTAAGATTGTGCAGAATCGGGTCCGGACTTGGTATGAATATACGTGGGCCTCTCAAAGGATGCTAGGTAAGCACTGCAAATTACTGATTAAGTCCCTGTAAACCGTGTCCCATAATGAAAATCCTATAAGGCAGCAGCAGAGACTAATTGGATTTGAACAAAAGATTGGGAAACAACTAAATAATCTTTAAAGCAGTCACTTAATACCATGGGATTTTTTTCTCAAGTCAAACATAACTTACTGATTATGCAAATCCTAAAAGGCTTGCTAAATTTTCTTTAGTGTCCAACAGTGTCCAAGTGGTTGTCCAACAATACCTCATCTAATCTTAGCCCAGAAAAATGGGGGAAATTAGATGTTACCAACCCCCTTTTAGGAGACAAGGAAATGGAGACTCCTAACTGAAAAAAAATTGGCCAAGGGCACAGAGCCAGCAAATGGCCTAAACTGAGCTCAGACATGCACCTGTTCTCCAAACTCTTGCCCTCTCTGCAATATCATCCTCTTCCCAGAGCTCAGCACTCACAGCAGTGATCTTTCAGGCCACACTCAGCTACAGGTCTCTACCAGGAGACCCTTAATCATTCATGGTGTCTACTATTAGTACCATAGCACTGGAGGTAAAAATAACATTTACTAAAAGATATAAAGTAAGTTAAAGATAATGTGCTACTTAACAATAATCAGATTCAACTTTTGCACCTCACCCTATAAAAATAAGAACTGGTGCTTCCCAGTAGGGAAGTCAAAAAGGCTACTGCCTTCAGAATGCAAATTGCAGTGTGATTCCCAAATCATGAAAGTTCCCAAAAAGCAGGTAAGAACCACTGGTTGTTGATGGTTTTCTTCTCCTCTCTGATGGTCTTAAAAGATGCCAACCACAGGTTTAGAACATCTTCCTGAATCTAAATGACAAAAATCAAACTTTTTCCTAAGCACCCACAAATATTCCTGAGGGTGTCTCATGCAGGGGGAGGAGCAGGGAGAGAAAGGGTGGCTGACCCCCTCCTTCTTTCCCTGTGGACCCTGTTCCAAACCCTCAGCTTAGGAAGGACCTAGAGATAAGCAGCCCTTGTAAACAAAGAGCTGTGTTTTTATAGGAAGGATTTTCATATTCAGAATATGAATCAATATTTGAATATTGATTTGAATATTTGAATCAAAATTAGACAGCATGGATTTTTTTTTTTTCTAAATGGATGTAAGAAAACATCACATGTAATCAGCTCTCAGAAACCAGTACTATACTATAGACTAAGAATGGGTAGTCTTGTTCATGGACCATTTTATCAGCCTAAAGGCCCATCATTTAATTCACAGGTAGACTGAGCAACTTCACTTTCACTTTTCTCTTTCATGCATTGGAGAAGGAAATGGCAACCCACTCCAGTGTTCTTGCCTGGAGAATCCCAGGGACAGCGGAGCCTGACGGGCTGCCGTCTGTGGGGTCACACAGAGTCGGACACGACTGAAGCGACTTAGCAGCAGCAGCAGCAGCAGCAGAGAAATTTTTAATGTATTCACACAGTTCATTGAGTTAATAAGCAAGGAAATAACAAACGTTTGAATTTGCTCACTTAATACATTTCTTCTTTAGATTCTGCTCCCAGCTCAGCCACCCACCACTTAGGCAGAAACAAGTCACTTAACACTTTTTTGCTCTGAGTTTCACTTCCCCTTTCGTTTCTTCTTTCCAGAAAGCAGGAATGAACATACTTAGGGTTGTCCCAAGTGTCCAATAAGATCATGACAGAGCTCTGTAAGCCACGTGGTACTCATTATACTCATTTTTCTTTGCCGTCCCTACGATGTTAGGGCTGTGGGATCAGAAGATGGGAACCAGATCCTTTTCCCACCCCAGTTTGTTCACTAGCCTTGGCCCCATCCTCTCTAAACTTTATATCTAAAGTTTCAGCGAGCACAAAGTTCTGGAATTATTCAGAACTGTCGTGTCGCCAATAGTGAAAATGCAGTGTGATTCCCATTGTGATGGGCATGCGAAAATATAGACAGTGGTGCAGCTGTTTGTTTGCAAAACAAGAGTTGGCGTTTTGTTTCTGTTATTGCTTTAATGTTTCCTGAATTTCGGTATTGTTTATTAATGACTTTTCTTTGTGGGTCGATGTGTTTATCTCTATGAAGACGAGTCCGATCTCCTTGAGACGCTGCCCACCACCATGCAGCTCGCCCTCACTGTTGACGTCAACTTCGGCGTCATCAGCAAAGTCGACTTGTTCAAGGCAAGTGCTTCTGCAGTGCGTAGGAAGGCAACACATCAATTTCCCGATAAATATCAAAGCTCTCCCTGAATATAGCACTTATGATTTTTTGCTCTATTTTTAATAAAATGAAAGTTATCCGGAGACTTTATGTGAAATTAGAGTCAAATAAACTATGAGTCTCTCTTCAGCAGATGACTTATTCTTTAGCAGCCTCTTTCCTAATTGGTGTCAAAGAAGAAGGGCTCTTCTGGCATTAATTTAAATATAATTAAATTCTACAGCTCTATGTCTTTGCTACTAAGCACGTCATTTCCCATTTACGAATATGCCTTGGCAATGCATGACAATCAGGCCCCAGATTAGCTCTGGATTGGCCTGACAATCAAAGAATCAGTGCCTAATTATGTCTCTAATACAAATGATTTGGATTCAAATGTTCTACATGGCCAAATTCAAACTTAGAGGTCTTTTTTGTAAAGAAAAAAATGTACAGCAAAGAAATTTTAATGTTTTGAATGTTTCTAATTTTCCTTTTCTTAATGCATTATATTACATGTAAGTGTCTTTCACCTAACATTATTCTGTATGGGGCACTCACTGATTCATCTGTTTAATTAACTCATTCAACAAACATTTACTCAATTCTTACTTAAATGTTCCCGGCACCGTTTTAGCTACTAGAAATTCGGTGCTTAAAAAAAAAAAATACTTGCACACGTGGAGCTTAAATTTCGAAAGAGAGGAATGAAAAAGCAATATGGAACATGTGTGGAGGTGATAATGCTAGGAACAGAGTTAAGCAGGTTAAGGAGAGTGAGGATGGTATTGGCCATGAAAGGTTTGCTCTAGGGAAGTACAACTGAGTATTGGGGCAGAGGACTGCAGGAAGCAAGGGACTGAGCGTGCAGGTACTGGGAGCAGGAAAGGAGGGATAGACGGAGACGGTGCCCTGCAGGAGGATGGACGAGATGAGGCTCTGATCTGCGAGGCTAAAGGCAGAGTGATGTGCAGCAAGAGGAGGCAGAGGAAAGGAAAAACTGGAATGATCAGTCAGGGCAAGTTAATGGAGGGCCCTGGCGGCTGTGGCGTAAACTTCGGGTTGTCCTCTGAGATGCAGAAACCACTGAAGATCTTGAGCAGAAAGTGACCTACTTGAGATCTTTTTGAAAGGGATTTTTTTCCTGCTGTGTTGAGAATAGACCACAGAAGCAAATATGGAAGTCAGGGAAGCCAAGGAGGCATCACCATCTACAAAATTCCATAGGGATAATGGCGCTCAGACCCAGAGTAGTTGGAGCAGTTTGTGTGTGTGTGTGTGTGTGTGTGTGTGTGTGTGACCAGTCGCTCAGTCGTCCAACACTTTGTGACCCCATGCAGCAGAGTTAAGAAGTGGCCCAGTATTGGATGCATTCAAAGAAAGAGCCTATAGTTTTTGCTATTTGATTGTGTGAAGAGAGAAAAAAAATCAAGGTTAATTTAGGATTTAAGCTGAGGAACAGTAAGAACAAAGATGCCATTTGCAAAATAGGAAATTTTAAAGCAAGCATAGAGTGAGAAAGATAGAAATAGATTGTTTGGAGATGTGTTAGTGTGAGGTGAGAACCAGAATTCACATGGAATATCATGTAGGCAGTTTGATAAATAAATCTGAGTTCAGAGGAGAGGTCCAAGCTGGAGCCATAAATTTGGGCAAATCAATATACTGATGGATTTTAAGCTAAGGACTAGATATGATCCCCTATTATGTAATCCACACAGAAAGATATGACTTGAAAATAGGTAAAAGATACTTCTGCGTAAAAGATGAAGAAGCAGACACTATCCTGAAATGGTTAGGCAGGGTCACTCTCAATATTAGCTTAACCCAGGACTGTAGGAAACTAGAGATAGGTCAGTATCTAGACCCTTTTCTTGGGTGATATGTCCTGTTCTAAATTTCCATAAGGATTTGAATGAAGATATAAACCATGTGATTTTCAAATTGGCAGATGAAACAAAGCAAGAGGAATAGTTATAAATGTGTTAGATGACTAAACTTAAAATTAACTGAATACTTTGAAACAATGATCAAAACCAAGATTGACTTCCATAGGCATAAAAGAAAAATCTGAATTTAGTCCTAAAATTATAAAAGAGCAATAGTTTTATAACAATTTTTTTAATACCTGGGAGTTATAGTTGACCTCAAGCTACATGTGAGTCGATAGAGCTATATACAATATTGCCCTAAAATTTAACCTAATATTAGTTTTCTTGATTATTGCAACTACATTTCTTTTAACATATATGATAAATAACCAGTTTTAAGAAGTGAAGTGAAAGTCACTCAGTCATGTCGGACTTTTTGCAACCCCATGGACTATACGGTCCATGGGATTCTCCAGGCCAGAATGCTAGAGTGGGTAGCCCTTCCCTTCTCCAGGGGATCTTCCCAACCCAGGGATCGAACCCAGGTCTCCCTAGTGCAGGCAGATTCTCTATCAGCTGAGCCAAAGGGAAGCTCAGTTTTAAGAAGGACTTTGACAAATTAGAGTATCTTTCAGGGGATAAGAAGTATGGATTGAGTAGAAGAGAACCAAGAATATAGCAAAAGAATGATTTTAGAAACAAAATTATTCTATAACGGTACAAATCAGACCAATGACTGCTTATAATTGGGAGTGGGATGGGGAGCCTGGTGGGCTGCCGTCTATGGGGTCGCACAGAGTCGGACACGACTGAAGCGGCTTAGCAGCAGCAGCAGCAACAAGAAGATATTAACTATGAGGAGACATGAGGGAATTTTATGGAGTGATAGAAATTTTTTTGTCTTACTAGGGAAGTGCCACAATGTCATTTGTCAAAATTGACCTGTCCTTTAAAATTTATATATTTTGCAGCATATAAATTATTCTTCAGTTAAAAAAAGAATGGCTTTGAAAGAAAATGTATAGATGCTGAGTATATTTAGTTATTGGGAAAATTAATTCAACAGCAGCAGTGGTTACACAGAGTAATGTTTGTTAAATGAACAAGGAATAATGTTTACTCTCCCTATTTCGGCAAAATAACACTCAACTGTAAACCCCATTTCTAAGCTGCAGATACATCTATTGGAATAAAACATTCTTGGAGAAAAAGGCTTGGTCCTAATGGTCTTGATCCCCACAGGAGGGGTCTTAGGAGGAAAGAGAGAGGACGGGAGGGAAGGTGCCCTGGGGTCAATTCCTGGAGATTTTAGAATGTAGTTTCCTAATTGGAAAGCAGTTTCCAGTTTCTAGTACAAGCGCCATGGTGGAAGCTCTGTGAAGTAGAAGCATCATGGAATGCGTTCATTTTTCTGATTTTCTATCAGGGAGACTAGGAAAGGGATTTCTACCTTGGTTAACAGGTGCCTCTAAATAAATCGTTTTCAAGCTGCAGCTTGCAATTCATTCGGGGATCATGAATTCAATTAAATGGGTCATAACCAGCATATAAAATAGACAAGAAAATATCAGAGCGCTACACACATAAATAAGGGTAAGCATACTACAGAATTTTTGTTTCTGTTAGTTATTCTTTTAAATATACATATTCATATCTATGGGCTTTCCAGATGGCGCTAGTGGTAAAAGAATCTGCCTGCCAAAGCAGGAGACGTAAGAGACGCGCGTTCAATCCCCGGGTCAGGAAGATCCCATGGAGAAGGGCAAGGCAACCCACTCCGTATTCCTGCCTGGAGAATCCCATGGACAGAGGAGCCTGGCGGCTACGGTCCATGGGGTCGCAATGAGTGACTTTCACGTCAACGACTGGCTTACTTGAGACTAAGTGAGAACAACCAGAGCTATGTTTAAGAAAACAAAACCTTTAACTGATACACCGATGACTTTTACAGAATTATCTCTGACTTGGGAAGTTATCAGTTTCCAGCCTCAAAGTTATTTTCCTTTTGTTTTTGCATATATTTTTGGAAATCCATAAAATCAACAATATCTGATTGAGAAAAAAAGGTTAGATCGGCACATGTTGCTACCATTATTCATAAACATAGATTCATTCTTCCCTGACATTTCCATTAAAGATGCAGTTCCTTCCAGAAAGAACCCATTTCCATTTATATTTCTGTTAAATGAAAAAAGTTATCTTTTTCCCTAAAGCCAGTGAAGTAGAAAATAAGCAGGTATGGAAAAATTCCTAAATTTATTTCTTTTCTAAATCTTATGAAGACAATCTTTGTAGTTGACACAAATTTGTTATTTTCTTAGGGAGGAAATAGACTGCCTAGGGAATCCTACACCCTTAGCTCATAAATTATACCCAATTGACGCGTCGCTTCTCATTCAGTCAGAGTTCACTGAGAGTCACCTCTGCCCTCGAGGGTCTGAGGCACAAAGGAGAAAACCTTTGTGTCCACCGGGCGGCTTCCGAGTGAAAAGAGGGCGGCTCCCAGGCAGCCCTCTTAGGGGGCTCACTCGTTAGGACCAGAGCATGTGGCAACAACTAGACAGTCCAGAAAGGTCAGCTGAAGCCAGGCCAAGGCACGCGGGCCCGATCCTGCGGGCCAAGCAAGCTGGAAAGGAGGAAACCAACAGCACGGATTTCAGTTTTACAAAGACAAGAAATGGGGATACTTGGAATAGAACAGAACATCCAGGGATAACAAAAAAAAAAGTGATTGTCAACTGTTAACAACCTCCATATCTTGAATTCTCCCTGAAAATGGATCTTCCATATCTTTAAAAAGCCAGCAGGCAGGAACAGAGAGAAAAAGAGATAGAGCTTGTGCACGCACACACACACACACACACACACACACACACACACACACACACNGAGAGAAAAAGAGATAGAGCTTGTGCACGCACACACACACACACACACACACACACACACACACGTACACATGTACACACACACAGGACACCAGGACTGGGAGCTGGCGGGCATGCTTTGTGTCTTTCCAATCTTCAGGATTAGGGTAAATTAAAAGTACTTGAAAATCACTTAATTCACAAATACCTAGTGTAAGATGCCCTAAAGAATATGCCAAGAGCTGGACATGACTGAGCGACTGAACTGAAAGAATACTTTTAAGTTTGTATCTTGAATCTTCAATCAGAAATTTCACAAGGACTTTTCTCCACTTTGTAAATGTGTGAAGGGATGCAGATGTGGTAGAATTTGTTTGCAATGTAGCACCAAAAAATAAGTCTATGCTAAAGAAAATAGAATAAACTAACAAATTAGAATAAACTTGTTTCAGCTTTTCCAAAGATATATCTCTGTAGTTTTAATTGTGCATTGTATTCAATTTTTAAAAGGACAGTTCAGCTCAGTTCAGCCGCTCAGTTGTGTCCAACTCTGCAGCCCCATGGACTGCAGCACGCCAGGTCCATCACCAACTCCCGGAGTTTACTGAAACTCATGTCCGTCGAGTTGGTGATGCCATCCAATCATCTCAACCTCTATCATCCCCTTCTCCTCCCACCTTCAATCTTTCCCAGCATCAGAGTCTCTTCAAATGAGTCATTTTTTTGCATCAGGTGGCCAAAGGATTGGAGTTTCAGCTTCAACATCAGTCCTTCCAATGAATATTCAGGACTCATTTCCTTTAGGATGGACTGGTTGGATCTTCTTGCAGTCCAGGGGACTCTCAAGAGTCTTCTCCAACACCACAGTTCAAAAGCATCAATTCATCAGCACTCAGCTTTCTTTATATTCCAGTGCTCACATCCATGCATGACTCCTGGAAAACCCATAGCCTTGACTAGACGGACCTTTGTTGGCAAAGTCATGTCTCTGCTTTCTAATATGCTGTCTAGGTTGGTCATAACTTTCCTTCCAAGGAGTAAGCGTCTTTTAATTTCATGGCTGCAATCACCATCTGCAGTGATTTTGGAGCCCCAAAAAGTAAAGTGTGTCACTGTTTCCATTGTTTCTGCATCTATTTCCCATAAAGTGATGGGACCAGATGTCATGATCTTAATTTTCTGAATGTTGAGCTTTAAGCCAACTGTTTCACTCTCCTCTTTCACTTTCATCAAGAGGCTCTTTAGTTCTTCTTCACTTTCTGCCATAAGGGTGGTGTCATCTGCATATCTGAGGTTATTGATATTTCTCCTGGCAATCTTGATTCCAGCTTATGCTTCATCCAGCCAGGCATTTCCCATGATGTACTCTGCATATAAGTTAAATAAGCAGGGTGACATTATACAGCCTTAATGTACTCCTTTCCCTATTTGGAACCAGTCTGTTGTTCCATGTTCAGTTCTAACTGTTGCTTCCTGACCTGCATACAGGTTTCTCAAGAGGCAGGTGAGGTGGTCTGGTATTCCCATCTCTTTCAGAATTTTCCACAGTTTACTGTGATCCATATAGTCAAAGGCTTTGGCATAGTCAATAAAGCAGAAATAATTGTTTTTCTGGAACTCTCTTGCTTTTTCCATGATCCAGCGAATGTTGGCAATTTGATCTCTGGTTCCTCTGCCTTTTCTAAATCCAGCTTGAACATCTGGAAGTTCACAGTTCACGTATTATTGAAGTCTGGCTAGGAGAATTTTGAGCATTACTTTGCTAGCATGTGAGATGAGTGCAACTGTGCAGTAGTTTGAACATTCTTTGGCATTGCCTTTCTTTGGGATTGGAATGAAAACTGACCTTTTCCATTCCAAACAACAACATGCTTGTATTTCTTTCCTTTTAATCTTGTGAAATTTGTTTATTTACTAGGGAAACAGTGAGTGTCCTCATGCTTTAATGAAAGTAATGTAAGTCATGCTGGAGTATCACAAATTATAATATGGACAGTGTTCCATGAGAGTGGTCCATGAGGCCCCTGATCTTTCATTCCCAGGGCTGTCACCACATACCCTGCTGGACCCAGTTGTCTTATGGCCCCCGTGTTAGGGTACGCCAGAGAGTCAGCCTGCCAGTGGTGGAGATGCAGGAGATTCAGGTGGTCCCTAGGATGGGAAGACCCCCTGGAGAAGGAAATGGCAGCACACTCCAGGACTCTTGCCTGGAGAATCCCATGGTGGGCTGCGGCCCAGGGTGCCGCAGAGTTGGACACGACTGGAGGGGGGATTTATTTTAAAGAAGGGCTCATATAATCATGAGGACCAACAGATCCAAAACCTTCAGGACAGGTCAGCTTGTTAGAAACCCTGGAAAGTGTTACTGTTGCAGCTCAAATCCAAAGGCAATCTGGAGGCAGGTTGCCCGGCTCCTCGGGGAAGTTTAGACTTTTTTCTCTGAAGGGCTTCAGTTTATTGGATGAGGCCAACCCACATAATGGAGTGGGCCTTGCTTTGTGTGTATGTGTGCTACATTGCTCGTTGTGTCCAGCTCTTTGTGACCCCAAGAACTGTGGCCCGCCAGGCTCCTCTGCCCATGGGATTCTCCAGGCAAGAGTCCTGGAATGGGTTGCCATGCCCTCCTCCAGGGGATCTTCCCGACCCAGGGATCAAACTCTTATCTCTTATGTCTCCTGCATTGTCAGATGGGTTCTTTACTTCTCAAAAATCATAGCTAGCTACTGTTGATTGGGTTCTGATTGTACTATATTATCTCCTTTGCTATCTTCTCAGTTAATTCTCACAGCAAGTCTCTGAGAATTGTATGATCCCTCCTTTTACAGAAACTAGAAACTATTTATGTGACTGAGGCCAAAGATCGGGAAGCAAATCTTTACTGCACAGGCTGCAGTCTTACCAGCTCGGTGATGAGCCCTTTCAGCTCCCCAGCAGCCCTGTCTAGATAAGTGGTAAGATGCTGAGAAGCGTCCCCAGAGTCAAAAAACAGCAACGTAGCCTCCTGCGGTGAATGTCACAGACTTAGACTCGGCACATGGATTAGTTTCACACCAGACACCTAAATTTGCACACTCTTTGCTACTCTCCTACTAAGACCTTGTAGCTCATGTGGCTTTCCCCCTCTTGTTCAAAGCAGGTAGAGCTAAAGTCACAGAATTTCACTAAAACTTTGCTTCAATCAATTGTGGTGAATTAGTAAGATTTGCTCCCTCTACATGGGGTGATCAAAGTTTTCAAAGAGCTTCGAGATTAATACTCATTTTTTTACTTTTTTTTTTTCCCCACAAAAATGGGTCTCTTTTTCCAGCCCAAACTCAAGTATTAAGCTAATAAGGAGTGATTCATTCCTATGAGGTTGGACAATTTCCCTTCATATCTGTTGATTTATTACTTTTGTATTGATTTTTAAATATGTTTTATCAAATTAAATGCTAGGGAAATCACATTTTGTGTCTACCACTAAATTACCAGAAATGGGAGAAAATTTAGTGAAAGTTCTGTTGCGCCACCTAGTGTGCAGAATTAAGATTGCATCCTCTAGAAACTGAAAAAGAGCCCCCTGCTTATTGGTACGGAGAGGGCAATGGCACCCCACTCCAGTACTCTTGCCTGGAAAATCCCATGGACCGCGGAGCCGGGTGGGCTGCAGTCCATGGGGTCGCTAAGAGTCGAACACAACTGAGCGACTTCCCTTTCACTTTTCCCTTTCATGCATTGGAGAAGGAAATGGCAACCCACTCCAGTGTTCCTGCCTGGGGAATCCCAGGGACGGGGGAGCCTGGTGGGCTGCCGTCTGTGGGGTCGCACAGAGTCGGGCACGACTGAAGCGACTCAGCAGCAGCAGCAGCTTGTTGGTAGGACTTCCCTGATCGGCTTCCCTCATAGCTCAGCTGGTAAAGAATCCACCTGCAACGCAAGAGACCCCGGTTGGATTCTTAGGTCGGGAAGATCCCCTGGAGAAGGGAAAGGCTGCCCACTCCCGTGTTCTGGCCTGGAGAATTCCACGGACTGTATAGCCCATGGGGTCGCAGAGAGTCGGACACGATTGAGCGACTTTCGCTTTCCCAGATGGAGCGGTGGTATCCATCTGCTAATGCAGGAGACACAGGCACGTGAGTTCCATCCCTGGGGTGGGAAGACCCGGGAGTAGGAAATGGCAACCCACTCCAGAATTCTCGCCTGGAAAATTCCATGGGCGTCCAGGGGTTTGCAAAGAGTTGGACACGGCTGAACACACAGAGCCCCAGCTCCAAGGTAGGAAAGGAAAGACACCAAACTGGAAACGGAGGTGCCACAGGCCTGTCAAGGGAAGCACGAAGCGTCTCACCGTCTGCTGCTCCGGCCACAACGCGGACCGCTTCCCAAGCAGGGCCCCTCAGGGGCGGCTGGGACTCATCCCGGTGCGGCAAGCAGAGCCGGGAAAGGCTGAGACAGGAAGCACGCGGAGACGGGTTTAGTCTGTGACCGCGCCAGGGGTGGGATGGGAAAGGCGCTGTTATTTCTTCCCCTCACCCCAGGGTCCACCTGTTCACATATTTCTTCCCAGGGGCCTGAAATCAGAGCATTACAGGAGGCTTACTACTTTTCATTTTTAACTTTATGTCTAACCACGGTGGTATTACTAATACTGTTGCTGCTGCTGCTGCTAAGTCGCTTTAGTTGCGTCCGAGTCTGTGCAACCCCATAGAAGGCAGCCCACCAGGCTCCACTGTCCCTGGGATTCTCCAGGCAAGAACACTGGAGTGGGGTGCCATTTCCTTCTCCAATGCATGAAAGTGAAAAGTGAAAGTGAAGTTGCTCAGTCGTGTCCGATTCTCATCGACCCCATGGACTGCAGCCTGCAGGCTCCTCCGTCCATGGGATTTTCCAGGCAAGAGTACTGGAGTGGGGTGCCATTGCTTTCTCCAAATACTGTTGCTAGACTTGTTGAAAGTATTCTGACATTGAGCTTTTAACCCAGATGAACTCCACTCAGTGAAACATGCTGAGCAGTCACTGTGTCTAAAGCACCAATGTGGTGCCTCAGACCCTGTACCCCTGTGGTCACTTCTCTCCACTGCCTCCCAGAAGGTAGGCAAACTTTACACAAATAAGATGACATCCTTGGCTGTTGTGTGATAATTTAGTAACTCAAAACATACAAAGCGCTTATGTCAATACATCAGGTATAAGTACATTATTCATATATCATGATTATTATTACTATCCCTGAGGAATAAAACTGATTCAGCCACAGAGGAGTTTTCATGCAGGTAAAACCAGTGTGGGCCGTGCATGACCCTAGGAAGATGGATTAGATTTATCCTCAGGGTTGCAGCCAGCTTGTGACTTATTTTGACTGTGACACTGAGGCTCCTAGAAAAAGAGAATTATTGTTAGTTCTCAGGGAAAGCCTGATGGAAATGACTCTCCTCATGTTTGCAAATATGAAGAATAGGGTTCTAAGATCACTTAGAACTCAATAAGTTATGCCATCATAATACCTTACAAATTATTTATCACATTTGACTGCTGCTCCCAAAGCTACCAATCAATAACATGACTGGCATAGTTGATAGTATGGGCGACTGGGTTCAGAATTCCTGTCTAGACGTATCACCCATCCCTGGCTCAACGGGAGCTCAGTTTCAGATGGGACAGAGCAAGGCCTCTTATAACAAACAGGGCTGAGTAGCCTTGGAAACTCTTGCTTATACTTGAGGGTGACTGAAAGTCCCAGCGAGTTATGTATTACTGATAATATCTTGAGTTCTTTTTCAAATAACTTAGGGAGAATGAGCTTAGAAATGAAGAGATCCTTCAAGACTGAGAAGGTTAGCACCCAGAGATAAATTTTACCAACTTGACAATTGTGTTCAGAGTTAGCCGGTATTAAAAGGACTTCCTGCATATGGGAACATTCATCTAACATATAGCTCATGTGTTGAATAAAAATAGAATTTCTCCCAACTTCATTCAAATCTCCAGGAGCCTTATTCAAATATGAATCCAACTTTATACGGCACTGAACTTCCCATTGTTGAAAAGAGAATGCTTTCTAACAACTTCATGACAGATGACAGGCCTTATTTATTTAGTACCTGGCATGCCCCCAGCCCTGGCAAGACACCGGGGAGATGAAACCCACTGTCTTGCCCTGTTGCTTAGAGTGCAGATTAAACTGCGCGCTCCCCCCGCACACGCCCTGGTGAGTCTTCCTCCAACATATCTTCCACACGTGACCTCAGCTGGAGTCAATAGACGTCCTGAGCCTCTGTTCCTTCATCTAAAATCCAAGAGTGTTGACAATGTGTTAATGAATGTCAGGCCTCACAGGGAGGTTGAGAGAATTAAACAGATACCAGAAAAAATTAAACAAAAAATATAAGAAAATAAAATGTAGTGCAAATGTATGATGAATACATACAAAAGTGAATATTGACACTCTCACGGGTACTCTCACTTTACAGAAAAAAGAACATTTATGAAACAATGGCTGTGTGCTGACTTTCTGAGAATCAGAAAATTTTCCTAATTACTTCTATAAAGGAAATGGAGCTGCATTATAAAGAAAAAAATGCCAACCCTGGGATGTGATTCTTTTAAATCATATGATAATGGAACAAACTCTATCTCAAGAAAATAATCATTTGGCAGGGGAGGGGGAGGAGGTAATTATTCTCAAATACATCATAAGATATAACGGCTTCCTAACACAAATTTTATTTCACTAAGAGAGAAAGGAAGGACCTAGTCCTAAATCATAGTTGCCCCAAGGCCAGTGGTGACCTGCCCACAAAGCAATCATTAGGGTCCAGAATCAATTGATGAAGTTTAAGTTGTAGAATTTTTTTCTAACACTCAATCACTATGGCCTATTTACATGAATTAATACATATTTTATGCAAGTATGTTGATAAAAATATATATTTGCAATGGTTCATATGTTTTTCTCTGAGGAAAGCCAAGACACAAGCTAAAAGCTCTCCTTTTAAGTGTTTGGGCATTTCTACTGAGGGAAGCGCTAATTGTTTGCTAAGTTATTTTAAGGTTTATCTCCTAGTTTGGTCCAATGCTTTCCATTAATTAGGTTTCTTTATAGTGCTTTCTGCCGGTAAGTTAACCTGAAAGGTAGAAAAGAAAAGATGAAATGTGGTCGTCCTTCTCGAAGAGGATTCTGTTCCTACAAGAAATCCTAGGATGTGTGTTTTACTTTATTTTTACTATTAGTAATAAAAGTTAAAGCATTCTCTTTTCAACAATGGGAAGTTCAGTGCCGTATAAAGTTGGATTCATATTTGAATAAGGCTCCTGGAGATTTGAATGAAGCCATCCAGTTGCCCTTCCCTTCCCTTGGACAGAGCTCTCACTGCTGGAGCCCTTGGCAGTGTGGAACCCACCGGCCCCTAACCCCTCCTGAAGTAGGCCTGGGGCCTGCGTCTTCAACCCAGTTCCATTCTCCTTCCCCCTTCCCCCACCTCCCCCCTAAAGTGGCCACTAAGATAATTTTAAGAATAGCCTTCCAATTCTCATTTTTATTTTACTTTTTATCTATAAACATCAGTGACTGGCAGTATTATTTTGTCCAGTTTTTTTTTCATAGTTGGAGTCATGGTGAACATATTCTATAGCTTGTTTTTGTGCAGAACACATTATTTGTTGAATTCAACCGTATCTAGAGAGAGAGAGAACCGGTGTATTGATTGTAGCCACTGTATGCTATTGCAGCCTACACATTGTCAGTACTTTCTCTGCCCACAGATTGCGCTTTTCTTGTTTCCAGTCTTTTCAGTACTGAAAATGATACTGCCGCATACGTCTTTACATTTATGGAATTATTGCCATAGGAAAACAACACTTCAAATAATTAATCATTCCTATTAACATAACACAGTTGGGAATTTTCATCAAAGTTCATTCCAGCAGGAATTGTTTAAGGAATAAAAACTTTATTTTGGCCTCAGTTCAGTTCAGTCACTCAGTCGTGTCCGAATCTTTGCAACCCCATGGACTGCAGCACCCCAGACCTCCCTGTCCATCACCAACTCCCGGAGCTTACTCAAACTCAGGTCCATCGAATCGGTGATGCCATCCAACCATCTCATCCTCTGTCATCCCCTTCTCCTCCTGCCTTCAATCTTCACCAGCATCAGGGTCTTTTCCAATGAGTCAGTTCTTCGCATCAGGTGGCCAAAGTATTGGAGTTTCAGCTTCAGCATCAGTCCTTCCAATGAATATTCAGGACTGATTTCCTTTAGGATGGACCGATTGGATCTCTTTGCAGTTCAAGGGACTGTAAGCCTACACATTATATTGTATTTTGGCCTATACATTATAAACGTAAAAGTCAAGGCCAAAAACATCAAATTTCAAATTATGCACATTAAAATAAATGTAAGTAGATTTTTTAAAAGATCTTCTCTTTCTGATCATTTGCAATGCTATTATTCTCCATGCATGGTAAGTTGCCTCAGTCGTGTCTGACTCTTTCTGACCCCATGGACTGTAGCCCGCCAGGCTCCTCTGTCCAGGGGATTCTCCAGGCAAGGATACTGAAGTGTGTTGCCATGCCCTACTCCAGGGAATCTTCCCAATCTAGGAATCAAACCCAGGTCTCCTGCATTACAAGCAGGTTCTCTACCATCTGAGCCACTAGGGAGACCCATTATTCTCCATAGGTATAAAAAATTGAGAGTTATCATTGCAGTGATATTCTAGTCACGCTTAAGCTTTAAGAACTTCCAAATATATTTCTAATGAATTTCCTCTGAAATATTGAAAACACGAACTTCCTTTAGGGGGGGAGATCTTAAAATAAAGTGTTTTTTCCTTAACAGAGTTCTGAGTGATCAGAACACCAATTTCTGAAATGAAATTTCTCTGAATCAGTGAAAGCATTGAAAGAAACAGAACACTTGAACCATAGAGTTAGAGAAGCTTTACTAAAAGCAAAATAATAAATTTTAGAAAGAAATTAATGTTTGTCATTTGCCTTAACAAATACAATAACCTATGAGACATAGTAGGGATAAAGTCAATATAAGTAAAAATTATACATTTTGCACTAAGCAAATATATAACAAGGAAAGAAGTGCTACACTTCTCTCTTCCTCAAAGGACCTTTGCACGTCTTTGCAAATATAAATCACACTCATCAAATGACTTGGCTTTGTCGCCTACAGGAGCACCTTCTTCCCATCTCCCCCTGTCTCCTGTCTGCACTCCCAGGCAGAAGTAAGCACCCCCACCTCTGAAAAGTTTTGTGGGTATTTACATGACATAACTTACAGCATGATTAACTTTTACCACAAATTACTTTTTTTCTATTCACTTAAAACATTATTCCCAACTAGACTTACTCTCTTTCACCTCTGATTGGACCAAGGGCATGGTTCATAGCAGCTTCTCGCCATTACGTGCTGGACTGTGTTAAGAAGGTATTCCTATCGGCTTCAGCCTTTCTCTCTATTCAAGAGAACCAAAAGCTATAACTTCTCAAATAAATTGTTAAATCCTAGCTTCAAGTTCATCTGAATGCTTCTCACCCATGGCTATTTGAAAATACTTCAGTCATAAATCGTTAATTTTCCTTATCAGTCAAGCAAGCCTGAGGTGTAAATTTTATATGGATCTAAGTCAAGTGTTTGCTACTGAAATTATTATGAAAACCTATGATCACTAATGGAGAAGGCAATGGCACCCCACTCCAGTACTCTTGCCTGGAAAATCCCACGGATGGAGGAGCCTTGGTAGGCTACAGTCCATGGTGTTGCTAAGAGTCGGACACAACTGAGTGACTTCACTTTCACTTTTCACTTTCATGCATTGGAGAAGGAAACGGCAACCCACTCCAGTGTTCTTGCCTGGAGAATCTCAGGGACGGGGGAGCCTGGCGGGCTGCTGTCTATGGGGTCGCAAGAGTCGGACACGACTGAAGCGACTTAGCAGCAGCAGCAGCATAATTGCTAAAGAAATTATTATCCAATCCATGAACTGAGGGTAGATCCTTTGCTTTTCTACATGGGATTAGTTATCTGAAAATAATAATGTTCCTAAAAAATGGACAGGGACAAGCACAAAAAGAAAGCAGCTACATGCCAACAGTTCTGAGAGGAAAAAGTAAAAATATTTGATGAAAGTCAGTTCAGTTCAGTCACTCAGTCTTGTCCGACTCTTTGTGACCCCATGGACTGCAGCACGCCAGGACTCCCTGTCCATCACCAACTCCTGGAGCTTGCTCAAACCCATGTCCATTGAGTCGGTGATGCCATCCAACCATCTCATCCTCTGTCGTCCTCTTCTCCTCTTGCCTTCAATCTTCCCCAGCATCAGGGTCTTTTCAAATGAGTCAGTTCTTCGCATGAGGTGGCCAAAGTATTGGAGCTTCAGCTTCAGCATCAGTCCTTCCAATGAACGCTCAGGACTGATCTCCTTTAGGATGGACTGGTTGGATCTCCTTGCAGTCCAAGGGACTCTCAAGAGTCTTCTCCAACACCACAGTTCAAAAGCATCAATTCGTTGGTGCTCAGCTTTCTTTGTAGTCCAACTCTCACATCCATGCATGACTACTGGAAAAGTATGACTTTGACTAGACAGACATTTGTTGGCAAAGTAATGCCTCTGCTTTATAATATGCTGTCTAAGTTGGTCATAGCTTTTCTTTCAAGGAGTAAGCATCTTTTCATGGTTGCAGTCACCATCTGCAGTGATTTTGGAGCCAAAAAAAAAAAAACTCTCTCACTGTTTCCACAGTTTACCCATCTATTTCCCATGAAGTGATGAGACTGGATGCCATGATCTTAGTTTTCTGAATGTTGAGTTTTAAGCCAACTTTTCACTCTCCTCTTTCACTTTCATCAAGAGGCTCTTTAGTTCTTCACATTCTGCTATAAGGGTGGTGTCATCTACACATCTGAGGTTATTGATATTTCTCCTGGCAATCTTGATTCCAGCTTGTGTTTCTTCCAGTCCAACGTTTCTCATGATGTACTCTGCATATAAGTTACATAAGCAGGGTGACAATATACAGCCTTGACACACTCCTTTACCTATTTAGAATCAGTCTGTTGTTCCATGTCCAGTTCTAACTGTTGCTTCCTGACCTGCACACAGATTTCTCAGGAAGCAGGTCAGGTGGTCTTGAATTCCCATCTCTGCAAGAGTTTTCCACAGTTTATTGTGATCCACACAGTCAAAGGCTTTGGCATAGTCGATAAAGCAGAAATAGATGTTTTTCTGGAACTCTCTGGCTTTTTCGATCATCCAATGGATGTCGGCAATTTGATCTCTAGTTCCTCTGCCTTTTCTAAATCCAGCTTGAACATCTGGAAGTTCATGGTTCACAAACTGTTGAAGCCTGGCTTGGAAAATTTTGAGCATTTCTTTGCTCGTGTGTGAGATGAACACATTTGTGCGGTAATTTGAGCATTCTTTGGCATTGCCTTTCTTTGGGATTGGAATGAAAACTGACCTTTTCCAGTCCTGTGGCCACTGCTGAGTTTTCCCAGTTTGTTGGCATATTGAGTGCAGCACTTTCACAGCATCATCTTTCAGAATTTGAAACAGCTCAACTGGAATTCCATCACCTCCACTAGCTTTGTTTGTATGATGCTTCCTAAGGGCCACTTGACTTCGCATTCCAGGATGTCTGGCTCTAGGTGAGTGATCACACCATCATTGTTATCTGGGTCATGAAGATCTTTTTGTACAGTTCTTCTATGTATTCTTGCCACCTCTTCTAAATATCTTAATAGCTTCTGCTAGGTCCATACCATTTCTGTCCTTTATCGAGCCCATCTTTGCATGAAATGTTCCCATGGTATCTCTAATTTTCTTGAAGAGATCTCTAGTCTTTCCCATTCTGTTCTTTTCCTCTATCTCTCTGCATTGATCACTGAGGAAGGCTTTCTATCTCTCCTTGCTATTCTTTGGAACTCTGCATGCAGATGGGTGTATCTTTCCTTTTCGCCTTTGCCTTTAGCTTCTCTTCTTTTCTCAGCTACTTGTAAGGCCTCATCAGACAGTCATTTTTCATTTCTTTTTCTTGGGGACCCTCTTGATCACTGCCTACTGTACAGTGTCACAAACCTTCATCCATAGTTCTTCAGGAACTCTGCCTATCAGATCAAATCCCTTGAATCTATTTATCACTTCCACTGTAATGCAATGTAAGGGATTTGATTTAAGTCGTACCTGAATAGTCTAGTAGTTTTCCCTGCTTTCTTCAATTTGAGTCTGAATTTGGCAATAAGGAGTTCATGATCTGAGCCACAGTCAGCTCCTGGTCTTGTTTTTGCTGACTGCATAGAACTTCTCCATCTTTGGCTGCAGATAATATAATCGATCTGATTTCAGTGTTGACCATCTGGTGATGCCAATGTGGAGAGTCTTCTCTTGTGCTGTTGGAAGAAGGTGTTTGCTATGACCAGTGTGTTCTCTTGGCAAAACTCTGTTAGTCTTGCGCTGTTCCATTTTGTATTCCAAGGCCAATTTTGCCTGTTATTCCAGGTATCTCTTGACTTCCTACTTTTGCATTCCAGTCCCTTCTAATGAAGAGGACTTCTTTTTTGAAGTCCTATAAGTTCTATAACGTCTTGTAGGTCTTCATAGAATGGTTCGACTTCAGCTTCTTCACCATTACTGGTTGGGGCATAGACCTGGATTACTGTAATATCGAATGGTTTGCCTTGGAAATGAACAGAGATCATTTTGTCATTTTTGAGATTGCACCCAAGTACTGCACTTTGGACTTTTTTGTTGACTATGAGGAGTAGAAAGTCTAATGAAAGTAGAAAATTCAAAATCACTATGTGAGGTGAGATTTTTGAACATCTACAGATTTTTCTTTAACCTATTTTGTAGATAAATTATTGGTTTCTCTGGTGGCTTAGATGGTAAAGCATCTGCCTGCAATGTGGGAGACCTGGGTTCGTTCCCTGGGTCTGGAAGATCCCCTGGAGAAGGAAATGGCCACCCACTCCAGTATTCCAGCCTGAAGAATCCCCAGGGACAGAGGAGCCTACAGGTTACATTTCATGGGGTCGCCAAGAGTTGGACATGACTAAGTGACTAAGCAGACACATACATAGATAAACTATAATTATTTAGACAAAGAACAAATATAGACATGTTTTCAAACAAATCAAATTTGTTTCTTACACTACTGAAGTGAATATGAAGTTACTTATTTAACAGATATTGTTTTTGTATCTCCTAAGTACAATTAAAGAAGATGACAAGTTGAGGAAGAAAAACATACAAGTTTGCAAATGTAATATCTCAAATAGTATGAAAGATGTTATTAAAAAGAAAAAGATGTGGCAAATATTTTATTTGTCAGTGTTAATATATTAATAATCAATTGTTATTACCATTACATTACCATAATCTTTAATACTTATCATTTATTAAGATTATGTTAAGTTTTACATGAGTAAAATTTTACTATTACAAAATTAGTACCGTTTAACTCCCATTTAACAGACTAGGAAAATGAGGCCATGAGATATGTAGATACATAGCAATAAGTGGTGGGAACAGGATTAAAACCCAAATATATCTGCAGGAGTGCATGCTTAGTCACTCAGCTGTGTCTAACTCTTTGTGACCCTAAGGACTCTAGCCTGCCAGGCTCCCCTCTCCATGAGATTTTCCAGGCAAGAATACTGGAGTGGGTAGCTAGTCCCTTCTCTAGGGGGATCCAGTATATCTGACCAGCATCTAAATTCTATTATACTGTAGGTATTTTTTTCTAATACAAGTCCATATCTACTGGCAACTAATATTTTAGCATCAACACAGAAAAATCTGTTACTGTTTATTTTCACTGCCTTTTAAAATCTCTTGGAATATTTGCCTCTTAGCTGTATCAATAAGGATTTTTTTCTCTTTATTATTTTTTCTTTAGGGCTGTGACACACAGATGATTTATGACATGCTGCTAAGATTGAAGTCCATTGTCTATTTACCTGGTGACTTTGTCTGCAAAAAGGTGAGTGCCTGCAATTTTTCAAATGCATGACCATAAATAAATCTATTTGAGGAGTTCAGATATAAGTCAGGAGAACAGTTTAAACAAAATCTGCCTAGGGTGAGTTCCAAAGTATGAAAATAATCATGAGATGCAATTCTGTAAAACAATAATGTGCTTTCAGAGTTCAAAACAGAATAAGACAATATGGATTTCATTACTTATAGCATATGAGTGTGGGTGGTCTGAAAAGTTGGTTTGTGTATACAGAAGTCATCAACTGTCATACCCTATTAATTCCAAATAACTTCCCTTAATTCTGCCTTTTCCCTTAAGAAGTGAAAGGTGATTCTGCCCCTTTTATGTCTTCAGCAAACTATCAGTTACCTCCATTTAGCTCACACAGTTAGTGGATAATGAATGCCATATTTTTTAAATCTTACTGTAATTACAAAGTAATACATGGTCATTATTTTTAACATGGGAAACACATAAAAGCACAAAGCCAAAAGCTCCACCATCCGTAAATAACCACTATTAATATATTTCAACCTATCTCTTTTATAAATCGATTGATGGATGGTTACAGCTTGTTTCATAAAATTAGCAATCATACCTCCCTTATGGATGAAACTTGCTTTGTCCATCACAGTATATCATAGGAAGTAATCTACAACCTCCTTTTTAAAGCTGCATAGTATTCCAGTCTATGAATGTATCATAATCAATTTCCAAGTGTTTGCTATTATAAGTAACTCCAAAGTGAGTATTTTTGTACGTCTCTGATTACTAACTTAAGGGAGAGAGAAGGAATGATGACCTTGGGTTTTTCATCTTGAGACATTAAATCAGTCGTGAAGGCAACAATCAAAACTAAACATAGAGAATGATGAGTGGTTCAAACAAATGAAAGATGATCCAAAACCCTAGGGAGCTTACAGACAAGTGGGGGTAAGAGGCCCTTACATCCCCAATAACGTGCTAAATGTGGTGGAAGAAGTAAGCGCAAGCTGTCGTAGGACATAGGTCGAGAATGTTTCTCCCTGGGGTACTGGTAAGAGCTCCTGGAGAAGATGCTGGTCAAGCGAAGTCCTGAAAACTGAATCGGCATGAACTAGGAGAAAGAAGAAGCAGGCATTCCAGATAAAGGAAAAAAGTTCACATGAGCTTGGGCAGAAAGGAAGGAACTCTACAGAGAGAATGTAATGTTCCAATAGCAGCAGGGACTGAAAATTGAGACAACTCATAAAAACTTTAGCACCCATGCCCCTAAGCAGTGAACACTTGCTTAACAAAGTGTGAAATGCAGAGTGGGTGCAGCCTTCTCATTTCTAATCTCTTCCTTACATCACATCCACCACTTAGTAATAAAGACAGATCAGCTGAACGCAAATGAAGGAAGGGAAAAAAGTAAGCAGGGGTAAGAGCAGAAATGAAAAGACATGAGACCCAAGCCACATTTCTCTGCTTCCATTTCTGTTTTAAAGAAGGGATTTAATTAACAGTAGATCATGGCATCCGGTCCCATCACTTCACGGGAAATCGATGGGGAAACAGTGGAAATAGTGTCAGACTTTATTTTTTGGGGCTCCAAAATCACTGCAGATGGTGATTGCAGCCATGAAATTAAAAGACACTTACTCCTTGGAAGAAAAGTTACCAACCTAGATAGCATATTCAAAAGCAGAGACATTACCTTGCCAACAAAGGTCCGTCTAGTCAAGGCCATGGTTTTTCCAGTGGTCATGTATGGATGTGAGAGTTGGACTGTGAAGAAAGCTGAGCGTTGAAGAATTGATGCTTTTGAACTGTGGTGTTGGAAAAGACTCTTGAGAGTCCCTTGGACTGCAAGGAGATCCAACCAGTCCATTCTGGAGATAAACCCTGGGATTCCTTTGGAAGGAATGATGCTAAAGCTGAAACTCCAGTATTTTGGCCACCTCATGCAAAGAGTTGACTCGTTGGAAAAGACTCTGATGCTGGGAGGGATTGGGGGCAGGAGGAGAAGGGGACGACAGAGGATGAGATGGCTGGATGGCATCCCTGACTCGATGGACATGAGTCTGAGTGAACTCCGGGAGTTGGTGATGGACAGGGAGGCCTGGCGTGCTGCGATTCATGGGGTCGCAAAGAGTTGGACACGACTGAGCGACTGAACTGAACTGAACTGAGACATAGACAGAGATGAAAAGTTGTTACTTGACCAGATTTCAGACAGCTGAATTCAGCCTTGCTTTTGCTTTATCATTTCGACATATCATTGTAGGAAAAGGGAAGAAAAACAAAAAACCAAACATGTTCATTAGAGGTTGTTTAAATAATTGAAGAAATGGCAGGGCTCAGGACTGAGTCTGCTGACCTCCCTAATCCTCTAAGCAGCTCCTAACACTGGGTTCGCATTCCCAAGGTTCCCCAAAGGAGTTAGATACATATGCTTGAAAGTGTGAAAGTGTTAGTCACCCCATCGTGTCTGACTCTTTGTGACCCCATGGACTGTAGCCGGGCTCCTCTGTCAATGGAATTTTCCAGGCAAGAATACTGGAGTGGGTAGCCATTCCCCTCTTCCCATCCCAGGGATTGAACCTGAGTGTCCTGCATGGCAGGCAGGTTCTTTACTGTCTGAGCCACCAGAGAAGCCCTAATCCTCTGGACGGCTCCTAAACTTACTGAGTGGCTAGCTTGGACTGCTTCAAAGAGTGTTTGGGAGTTTTCCCAGGATTAATTTGCCAGAATTAATTTGAGTGTCATAATACCCCTGCCAGCCTTGGAATAGCCTCTCACAGGGGAACTCTGAAAATTTTAAATGCTGTCTCAGGAAGGGTTACCCTATTGTATATGAAGTGCTTGCATTTCTATACTTTCTCCAAATTAGCACGTAAACCAACCACAAAAGCTTAGTTTGGTCTTATTTTGCACATGCTGTCAGACCTTCTTCTCTAAGGAATGTCTACTTCATTTGAATGCTCATTAAACTTGCAGGAAAGTCTTAAATTAGCCTAGAAATATGCAAGAAATAGTGGAAGTTTTGGTTCGGTGATTATGCCAGATTCTCCTTGGAAAATTATTGAAATGATCATTAAAAAATAATTAAAAGTGCTGAACTATATTTAAGTACCCATTATGTACTTCTACCTCCAGTCAGCTGTAAAAACTGCCTTTGAAAAATCATTCCAGTTCCTTGAGAATGACTTCATGCAAAAAATGAAGGAATATGACCATGTTCTAATCATTACTTCTTGGAGTATCTCTTGAAAAACTAATTTTCAGACACTTTCCCTCATTTTAAAAATAATTCATAGCTATTTTGTTAGTTTTAAAGAGATCAGTCTTGATATTGGATTCATCATTAAATGTGGTCTATCTGTATAGATATGTTACATCATATTTAATATGCATATTATACAGTCAGGTGACATAGGTGTTGCCAGCTCTGATGCTGCCATCTGCCAGCCTCACAAATTTGCCCAAGACACTTAACTTTGCAAGTCTCTACTGGTGGCGCAGACAGTGAGGAATCTAATCTGCAAAGCAGGAGACCTGAGTTTGATCTCTGGGTCAGGAAGATCCCCTGGTGAAAGGAATGGCTACCACTGCAATATTCTTGCCAGGAAAATTCCATAGACAGAGGAACCTGGCAGGCTATATATTCCATGGGGTTGCAAAGAGTCAGACGTGACTGAGTGACTTACACACTACCAAATTTAAATAAAACTAATGATATATTTCCTGTGGTCATGTATGGATGTGAGAGTTGGACTGTAAAGAAGGCTGAGCGCCAAAGAATTGATGTGTTTGAACTGTGGTGTTGGAGAAGACTCTTGAGAGTCCCTTGGACTGCAAGGAGACCCAACCAGTCCATTCTGAAGGAGATTAATCCTGGGATTTCTTCGGAAGGAATGATGCTGGAGCTGAAGCTCCAGTACTTTGGACACCTGATGCGAAGAGTTGATTCATTGGAAAAGACTCTGATGCTGGGAGGGATTGGGGACAGGAGGAGAAGGGGACGACCCAGGATGAGATGGCTGGATGGCATCACGGACACGATGGACGTGAGTCTGAGTGAACTCCGGGAGTTGGTGATGGACAGGGAGGCCTGGCGTGCTGCGATTCATGGCTTCGCAAAGAGTCAGACACGACTGAGCGACTGAACTGAACTGAACTGAATGATATATTTCCTATATGACCTCACTGAGATTTTTGCAAGAATTAAATAAGTTAACATCTATGAAAATATTTTGCAGCTATAAAGTAGCATGTTCCGATCAAACAAACACAGGCATAAAATAAGGAACAATGTAAAATCTGACATTGTGAGTTTAAAAATACTTTGCAAAATGCAAGATGTATTATTAGTATTGATATTATGGGAATAACTATAATTAGATCCATCTGTATTGGAATTTCTACTTAGATCTACCTTTGGGAATAAATATATGCTTAATATTCTCCACAATGCAGAATTTAAATATACTTTTTGCATTGCTTCGTCCAGAGATGTGCATTCTAAGCTTCCTTTTGCTTCTAATTACTGTCATGGAATGTTGGTTACTCAGCCAAATATTAGCCAGTAAGTCAATCTGTGCCTTTATTTTCTTTCTGTAAAATGGGAATAATAATACCTACGCTAACTTCCTCATAAAAGTCATAGGGAGATAAAATGAGAATGTCACAGATGTCAGCTAAGAGGTAGAACCTAAAAACTTTAAACCTAACAGTTAGAATGTGACAGTAAGTAATGATCAGGATAATAATCCTTGGTATTAAAGAACTTCCCAGAGAATGGTGACATTATAAATTATTCATAAATGAGTTGTCTATGTCATAATTCCTGTGCTTAGCACTGGAACAAAGTAGACACTGTCTCAGTCTTTGCAGAGCAGAAACTATAATCAACATTGTTTAATCCTAAATTAATTTCAGTGTGTTCTAATCTTCTGAAAATATGATTAATAAGAATATTTGATGAACTCAAATAATCTAGTCCCCTCCTAAGCCAAGTATAAGAGAATTTATTGTATTTATGCTATTTTTAATTGCTCAGATTAATCAAGACTCAACTCATTAAGACATATAGGTACTATTATCCAGTTTGCCTAGTATTATGACAACTGTCTTATTTAAAGCTGAACAGCTTCTCTTGACTCAAGTGCCCTTCAGGTCTCTTGTAAAGCATGTTTACTCTTTTTGGATCCTGGAGTGAGATGTATTCCAAGGGTCCCACTATCACCCACTAGTTTGGTGATTTGCATGACTGAATATAAAGTGGTATTTGTCACTCAAGATTTATTATAGTAAAGCACACAGTGCAGGAAAAGCAAGAAAAAGACATTCATAGGCAAAGACTAGAAAAATAAGGTGCAGATTTACTAGGTCCTACTTCCATGTGGGTCACGTGAAATTCATCTTTATCACCCGCTGTGGACAAGGACAAAATATCTCTGCCCAGGAAAACCCAAAAAAGTCTTGGAGTCTAGAGTTTTTAAAAGGGTCTGGTCACATAGCTACATGACCAGCCATGGTTCAGACTACAAACTAGACACCAAGTACACATCATAAATCTTTGTGTTTACATTAAACAGTGTTGACAGCCTGGTACATCCCGCCACGCTGCCTGAGGCATACAAAATAGCATCATTAACCAGTGGCTATGTGAACATTCCAGGAGTTTAGTTCTCGGGGCTTTGAACAAGGGTCATTGCCCTGGTTCCAGGGTCCCCAGAGATAAACAAGAACTGAATAAAAACAACTTGGTGCATTAACACTTTCAATGTGGAGCAAGAATAATAGCTCAAAGGTCTCCTATGCCCCAGTTACTAAAATGAGATCTCAGTGCTATAGGCAGAAGAGTAGAGTTCATCTTTGAATGACTGTAACCCATACTCTTTGGATACATTAAGCAACTTCTTCAAAGCAAAGCAGTGGTCACCAAAAAATAAAAAAGAAAAGGTTGCTATTCTTACCATCTCTAATTTCCCTTCTCCAATCCCATTCCTGAAACAATGTGCCAGCTAAAATATCTTTGCCTATCCCGTGGTGGCGCACAGTGATCTCATTTTGAAGAGTATCACTTTCCTTACCATTTCTTTTCACATGGTATGTCAAACTAATGTCCATAACTCCCTCAAGTCTTCAAATAATTACTTTCACACTTCCTTCCTTTATGTTTATTCATCCAGAGGAGTTATATTTCTTTAATTTGGGGCATAATTGTCAAGAATAAAGTGACTATCCTTTCCTCTTTTTATTTGGCATACAGGGAGAAATTGGCAAGGAAATGTATATCATTAAGCAAGGAGAAGTCCAAGTGCTTGGAGGTGCTGATGGCTCTCAAGTTCTGGTTACGCTGAAAGCTGGGGCAGTGTTTGGAGAAATCAGGTATCCAAAAGACACCCTGAAAATGTTGAAGACTGTCATTTTTCATAAAAGAGAACTCTTAAGTCGTAAAATAAGTAAAGTTCCTGCTCAAATTCATCAGTGGCTTTATTGTGCTGACAACATGGATAAAATAAAGATTTTCACATTTCTATTTATCCTTTCCCCTCCTCCAAAGACCATTTAAGCCCAAGACTTAGGTCAGTGCCTGGCATAAGGTGTTTACTCAATATATGTTGAACAATGGATGTGTGCATGAATGAATGCATGAATGATGAAAGAAGAGATTGGGAGAGCTAGACATCAGACTGCTGAAGAGCTTGAATGCCAGGATAAGACAGTAGTTTGAATAGGTGAGTGATAATGATTATCGCTGTGGGAACAAATTACCTGAGTCCAAATCCCCATCCCTCTACTTAGGAACAAAAATCTTTGTTTCTTTGTTACTTGAACCATCTGTCCCTCATCTTAATAATTTGGATAATAATAACACGTATCTTAGAGGGTTGATAAGTGAGTTAATTCATTAAAGGCACCTAGAGCAATGTTCAGCACCTATTAGGGGCTCAATAGATATTAGCTATTGTTATTATTATTTGCTATTGGCCGGGAGAAGTTTGTCCTAAAAGTGAGTCCCCAAGAGTAAGAATAGTTGACCCTTAATATCTGCCAGGATATTGGTTCCAGGACCCCCACAGATATCAAATTTCACCAGTGCTCAAGTTCCTTATGTAAAATAGCATAGTAGAATCAGCCATTTGTGTCTGTGGGTCCCTTGTGTGAGGGCTCCACACCCCAGGATTCAACAGGCCAGCCTGCACAACCTTGTGTGCAAATGCACAACCTGTGGATACAAAGCTCTGACGCTACAGGCAGCAAGTTTACTCATTTTACGGGCTAAACTTTTCATATATATTATTATACTCATGTATTCATCTGATAAACCCTTATTTTGAGTGCCTAGTACATGCTAGACTGTCAGGCATTGCTCTAAACTCTGGGAATGTACTGTGTAAGCAGTGAACAAGAGCTTACAGTCTTATGGGATAAAGCTCACAATAAATAAACAACTCCCTAGATAAGATAAACTCCCATTGTGATAACTGCTATAGAGGTAAGAATTGTTGGAAAGTGACTAAGGCTGCCACTTCACATACAGTGTCCAGGGACGCCTCCCGGGACAGATAGTATTCCAACGGGGCCTTGAGGGAGTACACGGAGCAAGTGCCCAGATGTGGCAGAAGAGCCTCCCGGACGATGCAACCGCAAGTGTGGAGGGCTAGAGGGAAGACGGCCATGTCTGGCTGAATGTCACAGAGGTCAGTATGGCTGGAGCTCGGTGAATGAGGGGCCCCGTGGGGTGACAGGGACAAAGAGGTAGGCAAGGACCAGACTGTACAGATCTTTTAGGTCATGGTAAGGGACTTGCATTTTATTCGAAATACCAATGGATGCCAGTGGAGAATTTTAAGCAAAAGAATGATACAATTTGAATTGTGAGGTTAAAAGATCACTCTAATAGCTATGTGGAGAAAAGGCAGCAGTGGAACAAGAATGAAATGCAGGAGATCAGTTAGAAGTCAGGTGGAGTGGTTCAAGTGAAAGATGATGCAGTCTTGAACTAGGATTTTGGCCCTCAAGGCAGAGTGAGTGCACTGTAAAGCAGTTATTAACATATCCATTTCACAATTGGGAAAACTGTAATTCCAAGGCATCAATTATCTTGCCCAGGATAATATAGCTAATAAGTGAAAGCGACAATATTCAAACATAAGTTTCATGGATCACGGTCAAGTGATCTTTCTACCATACCAGAAAGAAAGGTGCTCATTCAACCTTTTATTTCAGAGCTGCTCAGAAGTTATCTTCAAGGATCCAGAGATATGACTAATTTCAGATGAGTTTATATGAGCATGACTACGGTTTCCTTAGAATATTGAAGCATGTATTTCTCTGCTGAAAATGTGGATTCTCTTTTTTAATTTTTCCTCCTTGCTTAAAACAGGGTGGGCACGCCTGTGGGAGTCCTGCTCTGTGGCAGGAGTGAAAATGCTTCCCAGAATGTCCAGGTCTTTGTGTGTTCTTTGCCTGTTTCCTATTGCTCCCTTACTGGGAGTCCTTGCAAAAGTGATTTAATATTTTAGTGACTTAATAATCACTGCAATCTTCAAGGTCACAAAACAAGCAACAGTCTAATCTAAAACATTGCAGAAATTAATTAGGTGACCTCTCTCAAGGGTCAAGTACTCCCTGAAGAATAAGGCTTTATAAATACAAGTACATTAATTGCTGATATTATCATCACGGGAGGAAATGCTCTAAAAATACAATCCAGGTGCTGCTTAGTTGCTATTGAAAGGACTCTTAGATTCTTGACAGCAGTTTCTCAAGTCAATCTCCTGTTACATACTGGGCTTATAAACCCAAATTGAAACCAGTAGACCAGACAAGCTCTAACTTTGCTCAGTAATCTGGTTAATTCAAGCAACAGGGAGATTTCTGCCTCGATTGTCTTCTTAGCTGTGGTTGAGGAGAGATAGGATGCATCTGCTTTTCCCCAGATACTCCCAGGCTTCACAGGCCCCCAGCTGTCATGTGCCCCTGGCGCTCTGGTTATTTATTCCAGCAACGGAGGCTTGCCTGCCAAATATCTAGATACTGGAAAGATCTAGCAATCGTGTTTACTACTCAAAAATGCTGTGACCTTTGTAAAAACGAGCTAAGTCCAACACCATCATGTAACTTTTTGAAGAAGGTTCTTTTTTCTTTGGAAGAAAAAAAAAGAAAGAAAGAAAAGAACCGAGGGCTTTCAAGGACATTACATACTAATCCAAAAGAGCAAAGCCCTGACTAAAATATAGATTTACAGCCTGTCATGGAGAAAACCCAGACCACATTTCCAATTAACATCTGAAGAGTTCAGACACCCCATTTTTAACAGAGAGACCCAGGGTCTGCCGGGCAATGGCCTTGTAGTTGTTCTGACTCCACTGTTGTTATTTTTTTTCACAAATACACTTATTGCCAAGTCTTATTCACTGAATATATTTAACCGCTTCCTCTCCTTCTGCATCTGTTAAAAATCTCACTTTTCCAGAAAATGCATCTGAAATTTTTCCCTTGCTAGTGCTCTTATGATTTCAATAGGAGTCCCTACTGGTTTCTTCTTTCTTTGGATGACCTCCCCCTGGAAAATATCTGTTCACCTCTCAAGACTTCAATTCACATATCACCTCTCTGAACCCGTCTCTACTGCTGCTGTTTAATCGCTCAGTTGGGTCCAGCTCTTTGCGACCCCATGGACTTTAGCCTGCCAGGCTCCTCTGTCTATGGGATTCTCCAGGCAAGAATACTGAAGTGGGTTGCCATGCCCTTCTCTGGGGGAAGCCACCTCTAACCTCCACCAAAATAACCAGCTGCTTGCTCCCTGTTGTTCCTTAGCATTTCATGCATGACTTTACAACAGGAATTACCACTAATTTATAATTAATTTATTCAAATAGATCTTAATAGACTAAGCAATGAAAATGTAAGAACGAAAATTTTTCCATCTTTAAGTCACCAGCAGCTACAGAGAAACTATACAATGTGTTGATTTTCACTGATACTCTGCCATCCAAAATAGTTTGCAGGTGCTATTCAGAAATCTCTAATTAATTAAGTAGTTAATTGTGATTTGATTAAAAAAATTATAGTCGAGACACCTTACAGCATAATGTGAAGTACCTCATAGAAGTGCCACACCTGGCCTGGTGAACAAGAATGGTAAACCATCACCTCCTCCAAGGGCCTTACAAATAAGAGACAAGGAAACAGCAAGAGTCCAATAGCAGGTGATAAAATGCTCGGATTGCACTCAATGATGGAGCATACACAGGAGGTTATAGACTACAAAGGTTTCACAAGGATCAATCCTTTAGATTTAGCAGTTGCTTTGGGAGGTAAGGGCAGACCTCTCAGAGATTCTCAAATGACTTGTGGAGACAATATGTGTGCATAAAGGTCAGTCCTGGCAACCCATACAAAGTGAAAAAAGAAAGAAAGGAAGTGAAGTCGCTCAGTCGTGTCCAACTCTTTGCAATCCCATGGACTGTAGCCTGCCAGGCTCCTCCATCCATGGGATTTTCCAGGCAAGAATACTAGAGTGGGTCACCATTTCCATCTCCAGGGGATCTTCCCAGCCCAGGGATGGAACCCGGGTTTCCCGCCTTGTAGGTAGATGCTTTACCATCTGAGCCACCAGGGAAATCAAGCACTATATAAAAGATTATTCACATAATGCTTGTAGTGGGTTGAACATTGGCCCCCACAAAGATATATCCGTGCCCTAATTCCTGGAACCTGTGAGTCGGCGGTGGGGGGAGGTGGGGAGAAGACTTTGCAGATGTAGTTAAGCTAAGGATCTCAGGGTGAAATCATTCTGGATTTTCTCAGATGGGCCCTAAATCCAATGACAAGTGTCCTCACATGAGACAGAAGAGAAGACACACAAACACAGGGAGGAGACAGGAAGGCCATGTGAAGACGGAGGCAGAAATTGGAGTTACACAACCACAGCCAAGGAACTCCTGGAACCATGAGAAGTTGGAAGAGGCAAGACAGGATTCTTTCCTAAAGACCTCGGAGAGAGCCAGCCCTGCCAATCTTGATTTTGGACTTCTGGCCTCCAGAACTGTGAGAGAATGAATAACTGTTTTTGGTAGTCACTGGTTTTGCAGGAATTTGTTACAGCAGCCCCAGGAAACTAATATAAAACTAAGCTCTTTACACTGTTAACTTTTGAAATTTACTAGGGGAAAAAAAAGGTTTGCATGGCACCCCTTCAACTCACCCTCTGTGGCCGGTCCACTCCTGACACCTATCGGTTTCACCTCCAAAGTTTGTCTCTGATCATTTGTACCTTTCCTTCTCTGCTACCCACACTTCATCCACACCACCTCCCTCTCTCACTGGACAACTGCAGCGGCTGCTCCAAGTCTCCCACCCCAACCCCACGCCCTCTGTAATCCAGGCCCCACTCGTAGGCTGGGGTGTCTTTCAGAAACAGGGATGATCGTGTCATTGCCCTCCTGCTTAAAACCACTCAAATACTCAATGCTGTCAGTGCTTTCTTAGAAATAAGATCAGACAATAAGATCACAGCTCTTGCCTGACCTCCAAGACCCTGCAGAGTCCAGCTCCTGCCTACCTCTCCATTGCAGGGTGTACCACACTCCCCTTGCCTGCTTTAATCCGTACTTCAATTCCTAGAATGTGCCACATGCCAACCAACCGTGGAGGGTTGGTTTATTTTTTCCTAATTTTCAATTTAAAAAATGAGGTATTATTGGTTTATAACATTAGATATGGGTCATCTATACATTCAGTTCAGTTCAGATGCTCAGTCGTGTCTGACTCTTCGAGACCCCATGAATCGCAGCACGCCAGGCCTCCCTGTCCATCACCAGCTTCCAGAGTTTACTCAAACTCATGTCCATCAAGTCAGGGATGCCATTCAGCCATCTCATCCTCTGTCGTCCCCTTCTCCTCCTGCCTCCAATCCCTCCCATCATCAGGGTCTTTTCCAATGAGTCAGCTCTGCATAAGGTAGCCAAAGTACTGGAGTTTCAGCTTCAATATCAGTCCTTCCAATGAACACCCACGACAGATCTCCTTTAGGATGGACTGGTTGGATCTCCTTGCAGTCCAAGGGACTCTCAAGAGTCTTCTCCAACAGCACAGTTCAAAAGCATCAGTTCTTCAGTGCTCAGCTTTCTTCACAGTCCAACTCTCACATCCATACATGACCACTGGAAAAACCATAGCCTTGACCAGTCAGAGCTTTGTTGGCAAAGTCATGTCTCTGCTTTCGAATATGCTATCTAGGTCAGTCAGAACTTTCCTTCCAAGAAGTAAGCGTCTTTTAATTTCATGGCTGCAACTATCATCTGCAGTGATTTTGGAGCCCAAAAAAATAAAGTCTAACACTATTTCCACTATTTCCTCATCAATTTCCCATGAACTGATGGGACCAGATGCCCTGATCTTCATTTTCTGAATTACATTTTGACTTATACTGCTGTGAGCTTACCACCAAAAGTGTAGTTTTCATCTGTCTATATAGTTGACCCCTTTTATCCATTTCACTGTCCTCCAAACCCCTTATGGTAACTACTATTCTGTTCTCTGTATCTATGTTTTTGTTTTGGTTTGGTTTATTCACTTATTTTGCACTGTTTTTGTTTTTTATATTCCACATATAAGTAAAAACGTATAGTATTTGTCTTCCTCTGTCTATTTCACCCAGTACAATACCCTCAAGGTCCATCTTTGTTGCAAATGGCAAGATTTCATCTTTCTACGGCCAAGTAGAATTCCGTTGGATGTATCTACCACCTCTTTTCTTTTTAATTTATATATTTTTAATTGGAGAATAGTTGTTTACAACACTGGGTTGGTTTGTCGGTTTCCGCCACACATTAACATGAATCAGCCATCAGTTCAGTTCAGTTCAGTTCAGTTCAGTCACTCAGTCATGTCCGACTCTTTGTGACCCCATGAATCAGCCATAGGTATACCTAAGTCTCCCCTCTTGAACCTCTCTCCCACCTCTCACCCCATCCCACGTCTCTAGGTTGTAACAGAGAACCAGGGTAAGCTCCCAGCATCTTATAGCAAATTCCCACTGGTTATGTATTTTACATATGTACACCACATCATTCTTTCACTGATGGACACTTAGGCTGTTTCCATATCATGGCTATTGTAAACAGAGGTGCAATGAACAAGCATCAGTTCAGTTCAGTTCAGTCACTCAGTCGTGTCCGACTCTTTGCGACCCCATGAATCACAGCACGCCAGGCCTCCCTGTCCATCACCAATCCCTGGAGATCACTCAGACTCATGTCCATCGAGCCAGTGGTGCCATCCAGCCATCTCATCCTCTGTCGTCCCCTTCTCCTCCTGCCCCTGATCCCTCCCAGCATCAGAGTCTTTTCCAGTGAGTCAACTCTTCTCATGAGGTGGCCAAAGTCCTGGAGTTTCAGCTTTAGCATCATTCCTTCCAAAGAAATCCCAGGGCTGATCTCCTTCAGAATGGACTGGTTGGATCTCCTTGCAGTCCAAGGGACTCTGAAGAGTCTTCTCCAACACCACAGTTCAAAAGCATCAATTCTTCAGTGCTCAGCCTTCTTCACAGTCCAACTCTCACATCCATACATGACTACTGGAAAAACCATAGCCTTGACTAGACGGAACTTAGTCAGCAAAGTAATGTCTCTGCTTTTGAATATACTGTCTAAGTTGGTCATAACTTTTCTTCCAAGGAGTAAGCATCTTTTAATTTTATGGCTGCAAATAAGGGTGCATATATCTTTTCAAATTAGTCTTTGTTTTCTTTGGATGAACATACAGAAGTGGAACAACTGGATCATATGGTGGTTCTAGTCTTAATTTTTTGGATGAATATCCATGCTGTTTTCCATAGCAACCATGGGGAGTTTTTAACCTCTGCCCAAATATATTGCCCACCCCGTTAACCTAATCTCAGGTTCTTTCGGGACTGCTTTTATTCTCCACTGTAGGCACCTCCCTGGTCTCCTTGCTATATGCTCTGGTTGGGCTGCATTCCTTTCTTTCAGGGCTCTTACCTTTGTAATCACGCACTCACTGGTGCATTTATTTCCTCCGCATCTTTCTTCCTCCCTCACTAAACTGTAAGCACCAGGACTGCTCCGTAAGGTTGTGCCGGTCACCCTCTGCATCAGGAGGTCCAGGGCAGGGCTGGGAGGTCTGCAGCGCAGCCTGTACTCTGCTCCTGAGTGTGAGCCCTGCTGTCGCACTCCCCTCAAGCACAGGTGCCCTTTACTTTGCAAAAGGGGGCATTTTTCTGGCCAAGCTTGCCCTACAGGACTGCATTTTCCCAGAGAGGCTGTATTTTTCCACTATGCACAAAGACACAGGCCCTAGCAGACACCACACTCAATCTGCTCTTGATCCCCAGCCCCTAGGACTATGCCTGGCCCACATAAATGCCTAATAAATAGCTAGTGAATAAATAAGTTAACATCATTATCTTTCTATCTTTGTAAACATACTAATACACATTCATTTTGTCGTGAAGATGCATATTCAGCCTTGTGCCCTTTTTGTCAGCTTTTATTAAGAATAAGACTACCGTGTTTGTCCTTATAAAGTCATTTTGCTTTTCTTTTATTTCTTTGAAGTTTATTCCCCAAAGTGAAATAACTAGGTCAAAACATAGAAACATTTCTATAAATTTTGGAATATATGGGCAGATGATTTTCTAGAAAAATTGAACCAATTTATGATACAACATGCAATATAAAGCTATTTTTCCCTGGCGTCAGTGATATTACCTCATTACTCTCACTGGTTTTGCATTTTAATAGGTTGTTTTAATTTTCATTTCTCTAAATAGTGCCTAGAAAGTAATAGGTCCTTAATAAATATTTTCTAAATGAATTAATTTCCTCTGGGCCTGTTTATTTTCAGAAACGCAATCATTTACTTTCTGCATTTATTTCGTTGTACAACATTCTTTTCTCATCACACGTAACAAGATATTGAGTAGAATTTAGGCAGTGATATGTTTTAGGAACTGACTCATTTAAAAAGACTCTGATGTTGGGAATGATTGAAGGTGGTAGGAGAAGGGGACGACAGAGGATGAGATGGCTGGATGGCATCACTGGCTCAACGGACATGAATTTGAGTGAGCTCCAGGAGTTGGTGATGGACATGGAAGCCTGGTGTGCTGCAGTCCATAGGGTCACAAAGAGTCAGAAACGACTGAGTGACTGAACTAAACTTATGTTTTATGTATTCTGGGTTTCATTTAAAGTATTTAAGTTCTGACTTCCACCAGCTATATTGGTCAAATCACACATTCTGCATATTTAGCAGAATATTTAACAAATATTTACTCTAAGCCATTGTGAAAAGGCCAAATATTTTGAAAAATAATTTTAAACTTCTTTGTTCCCTCCAAACAACGTTTGCCTGTTTCTCCTAAACACTCAGTTTTCAAAGTGCGAGTACCAAGATAGAGTTCTGGGCTTCCCAGGTGGCGCTAGTGGTAAAGAACACACCTGCCAATGCAGGAGACAAAAGAGATGCAAGTTCGATCCTTGGGTCAGGAATATTTCCTGGAAGAGGACATGGCAACCCACTTCTGTATTCTTGCCTGGAGAATCCCCATAGACAGAGGAGCCTGGCGAGCTACAGTCCATACTGTCTCAAAACCAGACATGACCGAAGCGACTTAGCACACAGAAGCACATAAAGTAGAGTTTTAGTTATTTTGAACTATTTTAATTCCATACTTTTATTCTTCATCAGAATAACTCTGGTATCCCTTCCTCCACCACACTGCTTTTCCTAAAATACAGAAATAATAGATACGTTGGAAGTATGAAAGGAGTAAGAGGATTGATTAATACTGAAGGAGAAAAATTTTACTTCCATCTTTTTCTAGCTCAATACTGTGAATACTACCATGTTTTTAAAGATATGTTTGTATTTTCACCACATTTTTTAAGAGACAGTGTCTTTGATTGTGTAACATCTTTTTCCTCAGAGCAAAGAGCAACCTTCACCTAAGTTTCACAATATTCCTGTGAACAACTTTGTTATCAGTTCAGTTCAGTTCAGTCGCTCAGTCGTGTCTGACTCCTTGTGACCCCATAGACTGCAACACACCAGGCCTCCCCATCCATCACCAACTCTCAGAGTTTACTCAAACTCATGTCCATTGAGTCGGTGATGCCATCCAACCATCTCATCGTCTGTCGTCCCCTTCTCCCACCTTCAAATTTTTCCAGAATCAGGGTCTTTTCTTATGAGTCAGTTCTTCACATCAGGTGGCCAAAGGATTGGAGTTTCAGCTTCAGCATCAACCCTTCCAATGAATATTCAGGACTGATTTCCTTTAGGGTGGACTGGTTGGATCTTCTTGCAGTCCAAGGGACTCTCAAGAGTCTTCTCTAACACCATAGTTCAAAAGTATCAATTATTTGGCGCTCAGCTTTCTTTATAGTCCAACTCTCACATCCATACATGAACACTGAAAAACCATAGCTTTGACTAGACTGAACTTTGTTGGCAAAGTAAAGTCTCTGCGTTTTAATATGCTATCTAGGTTGGTCATAACTTTTCTTCCAAGGAGCAAGTGTCTTTCAATTTCATGGCTGCAGTCACCATCTGCGGTGATTTTAGAGCCCCCCAAAATGAAGTCTGTCACTGTTTGCATTGTTTCCCCATCTATTTGCCATGAAGTGATGGGATCAGATGCCATGATCTTAGTTTTCTGAATGTTGAGTTTTAAGCCAACTTTTTCACTCTCCTCTTTCACTTTCATCAAGAGGCTTTTAGTTCCTCTTCACTTTCTGCCATAAGTGTGGTGTCATCTACATATCTGAGGTTATTGATATTTCTCCCGGAAATCTTGATTCCAGCTTGTGCTTCTTCCAGCCCAGCGTTTCTCATGATGTACTCTGTATATAAGTTAAATAAGCAGGATGACATTGCACAGCCGTGACGTACTCCTTTCTCTATTAGGAACCAGTCTGTTGTTCCATGTCCAGTTCTAACTGTTGCTTCCTGACCTGCATACAGATTTCTCAAGAGGCAGGTCAGGTGGTCTGGTATTCCCATCTCTTTCAGAATTTTCCACAGTTGATTGTGATCCACACAGTCAAAGGCTTTGGCATAGTCAATAAAGCAGAAGTAGATGTCTTTCTCGAACTCTCTTGGTTTTTTAATGATCCAGTGGATGTTGGCCATTTGATCTCTGGTTCCTCTGCTTTTTCTAAATCCAGATTGAACATCTGAAACTTCAAGGTTCACGTACTGTTGAAGCCTGGCTTGGAGAACACTGATACTTGTTATCAGTACCAGTTTAAACCTGTATTCAGAGGTTCTCAGAACTCCTCATAAAGTGACCATCTGTTAACTCTAGTTCTATGAAAATCAAGGATATTTACCATTGTTTGGAAGAGCAGAGAGGGAGTAAAGAATCTAATGCTCAGAATTTGGCAGAACTTATCCTGGCCAGCCTAGCAGGCTTCCTCCCTGATTTTTTTTGACATCCATAGGCAAATCTGTATCATTAGAACAATAACAATGGCTTCATTTGCAACGCTAGAGTTAGGGTATAAAGACCTCATGACTTGAGGTAAGCTTTGGTCTTGGATTTCAACAGTGGAAAGCATAAGTGTCCATTCTGGAATAAGTCACTTCAATGGACTCTGAACCTCAATTTCCATGTCAATAAGTGTAGGCTGAGAACCTACCTCACCAGGTTGATGTGGTCATTAATGTAAGACATCATTAGCTATTTTCTAGCAGAGTATCATATATCTTCCTGGGTAGTTGAAGGCATATAAGTAAAGCATGGAGTAAAAAGTGTATGATATTCTTTTTTTCCTTCCTCCTTTCTTAGAATTTTTACCTGGATTCTTCATTGATCATCCACTTCTAAGGCCAATTCAACTCTGAAATCAAGACCTCTTGGGGAAAAGAGTGCTACATGTTTTGTATCTGTGAAATCTGAACCCTCTAACCCTGATGAAAATCCATACCCAGAGATTTTTCTCAAACATCTAGGTTAACATGTGTTTGCCTTGCAGTAATTTTATGAATATCAAAGTCATGGCAAGAGCAAGCAGCCTGGGCAGAGGTGACATAAGGACGTCCTCTGATATTTGCTAACCCACTAAAGTTTCATTAGAATTTATTTCTAGTGAAATGGAAAAAATATTCAAGTAACGAAGTATTTTCCAATAACACTGAAAATATTTAAAGAATATCTCAAAAAAGCCTACTTAGGTGACCTAACCTACCTTCCAAATATAATCAGTTGGAAATTTGCTTAATGAGAGTAGATATTTGAAGTTGTGATCTCTCACTCGGCATGGGATATGATTGCTATTCTTTCCATAGACAGTATTTAGAGTTGGATTTATTTCTACTATAGGGAATAATTCTATGTGAGAAAATGCTTTTAGTCAAGAAACTTCTGCATTTTAGGAAGCATTCTCATTTCTTACAGTTATCAAGGCATTAATCATTCTGAACTGTGTGTCTCTGTTTAAGAAGTCTATCTGGGTTTGCATCCAACTCATCAACAATGAGCTGTGTGACTCTGGGCAAGGTTCCAAACTGAGGTTTCATTTCTTCATGAAATGAAAGTTAAATGGAGTAATAATAATACATAATCACCTCATAGGATTGAAAAGCATTATATGTATTAATATACAAAAAGAACTTATAAAAATACCCCAAACTATTAGCTATTATTATTACTATAAAACTGTCACTATTACTAATATCATTATCAATATTTTCTGGTTGACTAAACAACTAGAAAAAGTCAGATAACCTCACTCATGCTTCTCCCACTCCTGAATCGCAAGAAACTTGAGGTCAGATAGTTTGTTTTTTAATTGAAATATAGCTGATTTACCATATCGTGTTAGTTTCAGATACACAGCAGATAGACTCAGTTATACATATATACACATATATCTATATTCTTTCTTTATCCTTTTCCATTATAGTTTATATAAGATATTGAATATAATTCCCTGTGCTCTACAGTAAATAATTTTATCTATTTTATATATGGTAGTGCGCATCTGTTAATCCCATACTCCTGATTTACCTCCTATCCTTTCTTGTTTGGTAACCATAAGTTTATGTTCTATGTCTGTGAGTCCGTTTCTGTTTTGCAAATAAGTTTATTTGCACTAATTTTTAGATTCCACATATATGTAATATAATATCTGTCTTTATCTGACTTACTTCATTTTATATGATAATGTCTGCATCCATCTATGGTGCTGCAAATGACATTTTTTCATTCTTTTTTATGACTGATATTTCATTGTGTGTATGTGTGTATAACACATACACAAAGACGTGTATAACATATCTTTATCCATTCATCTGCTAATGGACACTTGCTTTCACATCTTGGCTATTGTTAATAGTGACACTATAACATTGGGGTGCATGTATCTTTTTTAGAGCTTCTGTTTTTTCCAGGTACATGCTCAGGAGTGGGATTATTGAATCATATGGTAGTTTGGTTTTTTTATTTTAGCTTTTAATAACTTTTATTTTTTATTTTTTTTTATTTTACAATATTGTATTGGTTTTGCCATACATCAGCATGAATCCACCACAGGTATACACGTGTTCCCCATCCTGGACTCCCCTCCCACCTCCCTCCCTGTACCATCCTTCTGGGTCATCCCAGTGCACCAGCCCCAAGCATCCTGTATCCTGCATCGAACCTGGACTGGTGATTCATTTCTTATATAATATTATACATGTTTCAATGCCATTCTCCCAAATCATCCCACCCTCTCCCTCTCCCACAGAGTTCAAAAGACTGTTCTATACATCTGTGTCTCTTTTGCTCTCTCGCATACAGGGTTATCATTACCATCTTTCTGAATTCCATATATATGTGTTAGTGTACTGTATTGGTGTTTTTCTTTCTGGCTTACTTCACTCTGTATAATAGGCTCCAGTTTCATCTACCTCATTAGAACTGATTCAAATGTATTCTTTTTAATGGCTGAGTAATGCTCCATTGTGTATATGTACCACAGCTTTCTTGTCCATTCATCTGCTGATGGACATCTGGGTTGTTTTCATGTCCTGGCTATTATAAACAGTGCTGCGATGAACATTGGGGTACACGTGTCTCTTTTCCTTCTGGTTTCCTTGGTGTGTATGCCCAGCAATGGGATTGCTGGGTCATAAGGCAGTTCTATTTCCAGTTTTTTAAGGAATCTCCACACTGTTCTCCATAGTGGCTGCACTAGTTTGCATTCCCACCAACAGTGTAAGAGGGTTCTCTTTTCTCCACACCTTCTCCAGCATTTATTGCTTGTAGACTTTTGGATCACAGCCATTCTGACTGGTGTGAAATGGTATCTCATTGTGGTTTTGATTTGCATTTCTATGATAATGAGTGATGTTGAGCATCTTTTCATGTGTTTGTTAGCCATCTGTATGTCTTCTTTGGAGAAATGTCTATTTAGTTCTTTGGCCCATTTTTTGATTGGGTCATTTATTTTTCTGGAATTGAGCTACAGGAGTTGCTTGTCTATTTTTGAGATTAGTTGTTTGTCAGTTGCTTCATTTGCTATTATTTACTCCCATTCTGAAAGCTGTCTTTTCACCTTGCTTATAGTTTCATTTGTTGTGCAGAAGCTTTTAATTTTAATCAGGTCCCATTTGTTTATTTTTGCTTTTATTTCCAATATTCTGGGAGGTGGGTCATAGAGGATCCTGCTCTGATTTATGTCGGAGAATGTTTTGCCTATGTTCTCCTCTAGGATTTTTATAGTTTCTGGTCTTATGTTTAGATCTTTAATCCATTATGAGTTTATTTTTGTGTATGGTGTTAGAAAGTGTTCTAGTTTCATTCTTTTACAAGTGGTTGACCAGTTTTCCCAGCACCACTTTTTAAAGAGATTGTCTTTACTCCATTATATATTCTTGCCTCCTTTGTCAAAGATAAGGTGTCCATAGGTGCGTAGATTTATCTCTGAGCTTTCTATTTTGTTCCACTGATCTATATTTCTGTCTTTGTGCCAGTACCATACTGTCTTGATGACTGTGGCTTTGTAGTAGAGCCTAAAGTCAGGCAGGTCGATTCCTCCAGTTCCATTTTTCTTTCTCAAGATTGCTTTGGCTATTTGAGGTTGTTTGTTGCTGGGAGCCAGCATGGGAGATCCCTCCCATGACAAGGTCATGTGGAAAGACCTGATGGGGCAAGGCAACTCAGGTCTCAAGGGGTCCTCTGCCTGAGCATCTACCCCGAAGCCAAAATCTGTCTGTTTACTGTCTGCTATACTATACTCTTCTGACATTACAGGGGGCTATCCCCGACCACCTTTCTCTGGAAAAAGTTAACTTAGAGCTCCAACTGGTCTCCTGCATATGAAAGGAGTGTCTCAGTTCAAATCCCTCTGATGGCTCTCTAACTTGCCTGGCAGTTAGAGACTTTTACAACTTGTGATTGTTTACAGCCCCTCAACCGCGAGAAGCATGAAGCTTAAAACATCTTAAAGATATAGAGCCTTTTCTAAAAAGCTAAAAATTATATTGGTGATGGGTTTCACTGTTGAGTCAATGACTGCTGCCAGGCCTCCATATGTTTTTATCTTTTAGGCACCTGGAGGATATTAATCAATGTAATTAGGATATAGAAAAAGGAATATAGTAGTTTTGATGTTAGCAACACTAGACTTTTGAGTTAGTGAACTTTCTCTTTGTTATAAATCACTGTACTCCATTTTCCTTGTTATAAATTGTTGTGCCCTTGCTATGTAAGAATGTAACCTTAGTTAGTGCTTTCTGAGAGTGGCACCAGACTTTAGTAAGAACAACACTTTTAGGGCAAATAAGTTTTCTGGTTGACGGACCCTTATCAGAAAAGGGCCATAAAATGCTAATATGCCTCCTGGCCAGAAGATGATGTAAATCACCTAAGACCTGTGTATACAGCTAAGTATGCAGAGAAAAAGCCTGGTCTTGATAAGGGTCAGGGCTGCTGACCCTGCATGACTTTGTATTATCCATTGATATCTATGCACAACTAAAAGTATAAAAGCTTTTCCTGGAAAATAAAGGATGGACCAGTTTCTTGGGCCAATTCCTGGAAAGACTGGTTCCCCCGTGTCTTCTTTTCTTTCTTACTCTATTTTCTGGCTGATTCCCATCTGGGGCATAAAGGCTAGCTGTGTCTACTTATTTGGCCGGGCTTCTAAGACACACACAAGAGAGAGCCCAAAGCGGGGCACTCTCCGCGATTCAAGTGGGCGCCTGTGGCCCTACGTAGATGGTTCAAGTCCCCTGTCTTGGGGCTTTATTGGCTTTCTATATAAACCAAGGAATACAGCCTCTTTCTCTCCTCTATTCTCTTAACTGCAAACTCTTTCTTTATCTCTCTCTAAATCTATATACCTCTCTCACCACACCATCCCTGCTTCAAATTACCCTGGATCCAACTGGGGCTGGTCCCCGGTAGTTTGTATTTCCATACAAATTGTGAAATTGTTTGTTCTACTTCTCTGAAAAACACTGTTGCTAGCTTGATAGGGATTGCGTTGAATCTATAGATTGCTTTGGGTAGTGTACTCATTTTCACTATATTGATTCTTCTGATCCATGAGCATGGTATATTTCTCCATCTGTTAGTATCCTCTTTGATTTCTTTCACCAGTGTTTTATAATTTTTTATATATAGTCTTTACTTTCTTTAGGTAGATGTATTCCTAAGTATTTTATTCTTTTCATTGCAATGATGAATGGAATTGTTTCCTTAATTTCTCTTTCTATTTTCTCATTATTAGTGTATAAGAATGTAAGGGATTTCTGTGTGTTTTTATATCTTGCAACTTTACTATATTCATTGATTAGCTCCAGTAATTTTCTGGTGGAGTCTTTAGGGTTTTCTATGTAGAAGATCATGTCATCTGCAAACAATGAGAGTTTTATTTCTTCTTTTCCAATGTGGATTCCTTTTATTTCTTTTTCTGCTCTGATTGGTGTGCCCAAAACTTCCAAAACTATGTTGAACAGTAGTGGTGAGAGTGGGCACCCTTGTCTTGTTCCTGACTTTAGGGGAAATGCTTTCAATTTTTCACCATTGCAGATAATGTTTACTGTGGGTTTGTCATATATAGCTTTTATTATGTTGAGTTATGCTCTTTCTATTCCTGCTTTCTGGAGAGTTTTTATCATAAATGGATGTTGAATTTTGTCAAAGGCTTTCTCTGCATCTATTGAGATAATCATATGGCTTTTATTTTTTAATTTGTTAATGTGGTATATTACATTGATTGATTTGCTGATATTGAAGAATCCTTGCATCCCTGGGAAAAAGCCCACTTGGTCATGGTGTATGATCTTTTTAATGTGCTGTTGGATTCTGATTGCTAGTGTTTTGTTAAGGATTTTTGCATCTATGTTCATCAGTGATATTGGCTTGTAATTTTATTTTTTTTTAATGGCATCTTTGTCAGGTTTTGGTATTAGGGTGATGGTGGCCTCATAGAATGAATTTGGAAGTTTACCTTCCTCTGCAATTTTCTGGAAGAGTTTGAGTAGGATAGGTGTTAGCTCGTCTCTAAATTTTTGGTAGAATTCAGCTGTGAAGCCATCTGGACCTGGACTTCTGTTTGCTGAAAGATTTCTGAATACAGTTTCAATTTCTGTGCTTATGATGAGTCTGTTAAGATTTTCTATTTCTTCCTGGTTCAGTTTTGGAAAGTTGTACTTTTCTAAGAATTTGTCCATTTCTTCCACGTTGTCCATTTTATTGGCATATAATTGCTGATAGTAGTCTCATGATCCTTTGTACTTCTGTGTTGTCTGTTGTGATCTCTCCATTTTCATTTCTAATTTTATTAATTTGATTTTTCTCCCTTTGTTTCTTGATGAGTCTGGCTAATGGTTTGTCAATTTTATTTATGCTTTCAAAGAACCAGCTTTTGGCTTTGTTGATTTGTGCTATGGTCTCTTTTGTTCCTTTTGCATTTATTTCTGCCTTAATTTTTAAGATTTATTTCCTTCTACCCACCCTGGGGTTCTTCATTTCTTCCTTTTCTAGTTGCTTTAGGTGTAGAGTTAGGTTATTTATTTGACTTTTTTCTTGTTTCTTGAGTTATGCCTGTATTGCTATGAACTTTCCCCTTAGCACTGCTTTTACAGTGTCCCACAGGTTTTGGGTTGTTGTGTTTTCATTTTCATTCATTTCTATGCATATTTTGATTTCTTTTTTTATTTCTTCTGTGATTTGTTGGTTATTCAGCAGCGTGTTGTTCATCCTCCATATGTTGGAATTTTTAATAGTTTTTTTCCTGTAATTGAGGAATCATACAGTAGTTTTTTAAGGAACCTCCACAATGTTCTCCACAGTGGCTGCACAAATTTACATTCCCACCAACAGTGTAGGCGGATACCCTATTGGTTAGAGGGCAGATATTAATCATCTTTATAACCCCAGAACTTAGCACAGTATCTAGGTCATTACAGAGTATGCTATTTCTACACACTCCTAATTCACCTCTAATTTCTTTTTTTTCCTGTCCTTCCCAGTTCAAACAGTGGATTTCTTATATGCTTCTGCATGACTGGCCTCCAAAGTGTAATAGTCTGTACATTCTCAAACTCTTCGAAAAAACTACTAATCAAGAGAATAGTTGAGAAAGGCATTGTTTAGGAGGATTATTTTTTTCTAGATAGTCTGGGTACCACGGAAAACAAAGAGAGAGGAGTATCTGATATGCACTATACTGACTGCCCTTCCCGCCCACAGAATTGCTCTGATGGAACTGGACTTTGGGATGACACATGGCATTTACTGAGGACCACATCACTAACAGTGCTGGCAAACTTAGTTTTGCATCTGTAATAAAAATATGAACATGTTGTTTACCAGTTTATGTAGTGGCCTCTCTACTAAAGCCCTTCAGGAGGTATCTCTGTCTTAAAACTAAGAATTGATCGCTTTTTATGATGTAAGAGACTTAAAGCCAAATTTGAAGCCCTCTGGTGGCAGAGTTTGCAATCTTGTATAAACCTCATTTTATGTTTCCATTCTTGTTTTTCTTTTGCTCTTAGGCTCTTTTGTATTCTACTTATCCTTGTGAATGCCTTCTGCATAAACCAGCTCTGCTAAAAAGGGCTGTGAGGGTGTGTTCCAGTCATATTATAGTTGGTGTGTGCTGTGCACAATTTATGATGCCTTACGTGGCAGGCCTGGAAAAGAACTGGGAATGAATGACTGACAAGGGACCATCTGAATATTCTAGCTCTTTCTGGTGTATGCACACAACATGCACCAATGTATACATAGACACATATATAGACACAATTGTTTATTGTATATGTGGATATTACATATTATATGTATATGATGCATGTATACATGTATAATAGATATATATGTAAATATGCTATATAAGTACATATATAACCTCCATATGGCTACTAATTCCTGACATTTTTCAAGTTTTGCACATATAGGTCATCTCACACTAAATATATTTATACCTTTTCTGTCTGACATTCCCATCACTGATTTCATTCACTTATTCACCTTTCTCATGTTAGTAATATGATGGTTAATTTTGTATGTCAACTTGATGAAGCTAAAGGATGCCCAGATAGTTGATAAAGCATTGTTTCTGGGTGTGTTTGCGAGGGTGTTTGAGGAAGAAATTAGCATTTGAATCAGAGATGGAGTAAGGAAGATCACCCTCAGCAATGTAGGAGGAATCACCCAATCCACTGAGGGCCTGAATAGAACAACAAGGCAAAAAAAGGGAAAATTCACCCTCTCAGCTTGAGCTAGCGCATCTGCCTTCCGCCCTCAAGCATCAGAGCTCCTGGTTCTGAACGTTCCATCCCAGACTTGGACTTGCACTAGAGGCTCCTCTTTCTGCTTTCTCAGGCTTTTGGACCCAGACTGAATTGTACCACCAGCTTGCTGATCTCCAGCTTGTATATGGCAGACGGTGGGATTTATCAGTCTCCATAACCACGTGAGCCAATACCCACAATAAATCTCCTTTTATATATACATATGTAAGTGTGTGTGTGTGTGTGCACGCACTCTTGCACGTGCATGCACACTTTCGTGCACACACACACACCCTAGTTTTTTCTGTTTCTCTGGAAAACCTTGAATAATAAAGTTTATTATATTTATTGATACTTGTTGCAATTACATATCCCAAATTAGGGTTTAAAACTTCTCAGCCAGGAGTTTTACCTAATTACACCTTCATAATTGAATGGCAGGAGTCTACAGACACCTATTTCTCCCTAAAGATAATGATACCTATAGTAGGTGCTAAAAGATGGTCTTGCTTCCCAAAAGAGAGATTAAGTATCTTGCTCAGAAATACACTTAATAAATAGCAAAGTTCAACTATATTTCAATTTTTAAATTTTTAATTAAACATTATAAATAAATAAATGGTAGAGTTATCTAGTTCCAAAATCTGTATTCTTTGCACAAAACCATATCATGCTTTAATGTTTTTCCTTTAGGCCTGCTGAAAACATGATAGGTGCTCAATAATTACTTATGTGATTGGAGTAAACATCTAAAAGGTCCTTAAGTTTTTGTTTAAGGTCCCAGCAAACAGAGGCAGACCTGGAATTAGAATCCATTCCATCTTTTTCCGAGCTGTTGCTCTATTCACTATTTTTGACCTGGGGACACTTATCATTAACCTCAGCTGTTCACCCTCCAGCACGTGCTCTTTCCGAAACTCTGTGAGCTTGGAAATATTTAGAGATCTTCTTACTAAGCTATTTAGTGAGCGAAACTTTCCATTGGTGGAATGCTGGAGAAGCATTTTGTGGACAGAAGGAAAAAAAAAGATGCTATTTTAAACATTGCTGAGAGAGTTTGGGCAAAATCCATCTGGCAGACAATTTCTTCCGTTCAAAAACTCATCAAGCACTCCAAATGTGTAACCTGTAGGAAACTTTAATTAAAGCTTAAGAAATCTCAAAATAACTTGACATTTAAATATGTTATTTTCTGTTCTGCTTTCATAGTCTGACACACACAGAGACAATCTCAGGTCCAAATTAAGCCCCTCAATGCCATCTAGCCCTGCCTAGCCACTGGATTACTCTATTCCAAATAGAGAGGACTGTGAATGAAATAGACTCATCCAATCACTGTCCTTCAAATGTTAGCATCCATTTCATAGGTAGGAAGATAAATGGTAAGTAGATGAATGATACAGTAAAATTTCTTTTACTTCCTCAAAAAAGAAGAGAAATTGAAGGCAGAGCTTGTCTTGGGAGAACCTCAGGAAAGGACTATAAAGTAAATAGAGTTTTTTTGGCCATGGAGGAACAAACTTTTAAGTTTTTATTGTGAAATCTTAAGCAAAATAAGTGGGCATTAACATGGTCAACATGTGTGGATTCCAAAGAAATAGTTTCCATCTAGGAGGAGTAAATCCATTCTTAAGTGACCTGAATAGTCTTGGACTCAAATTTAACATGAAGTTCAGGTAGGAGTCTCATGCCTTACAGTGGCCTAACAGTAAGGTTTTCTTCCCTCTATTTTATTTTATTTTATTTTATTTTGCCTTCTCTGGTTTTAATTGAGCATTTTATCCAATTCTGTTTTTCTCTTAACATATCTATTATGATTCATTGCAAAAAATTTCAGTGTTTGCAATACACATTTTAAAATAAGTTTACCTTCACATTTACACTACACCACTATCACACGTTACTTCATGGCAAATATATGGGGAAACAATGGAAACAGTGACAGACTTTATTTTCTAGAGCTCAAAAATCACTGCAGATGGTGACTGCAGCCATGAAATTAAAAGACGTTTGCTCCTTGGAAGAAAAGCTAGACAACCTAGACAACCTAGACAGCATATTAAACCAACCTAGACAACCTACCTAGACAGCATATTAAAAAGCAGAGACATTACTTTGCCAACAAAGTTCTGTATAGTCAAAGCTATGATTTTTCCAGTAGTCATGTACGGATGTGAGAGTTGGATCATAAAGAAAGCTGAGCACTGAAGAACTGATGCTTTTGAACTGTGCTGTTGGAGAAGACTCTTGAGAGTCCCTTGGACTGCAAGGAGATCCAACCAATCCATCCTAAAGGAAATCAGTCCTGAATATTCATTGGAAGGATCGATACTGAAGCTGAAGTTCCAATACTTTGGTCACCTGATGGGGAGAACTGACTCATTTGAAAAGACCCTGATGCTGGGAAAGATTGAAGACAGGAAGAGAAGGCGGCAACAGAGGATGAGATAGTTGGATGGCATCACCAATTCAATGGACATGAGTTTGGGTAAACTCCGGGAGTTGGTGATGGACAGGCAGGCCTGGCATGCTGTGGTCCATGGAGTCACAAAAAGTCAGACACAACTGATGGACTGAACTGACTGACTTAACAGGTAATCCGGGAGTCTTATAACGGCCTTCCGTACCAGCCCTGAAGGCATTAATGTCGGTCATTTCACTTATCCCTATGCTCAGTCACCCAATACACTGCTACTTTATTTAAAGTTGTACTTTAGATCAATTAAATATAAGAAAACTAAAACTTTTATTTACCTCTACTTATTCCTTCTCCCATGTCTTTCATTCTCTTTATAAACCTAAGTTTTTAATCTGTATCATTTTACTTCTTCCCAAAGAAATTCTTTCAACATTTTTAAAAAGTAGTTCTGCTAATGTCAAAGTCCCTCAGTTTTTGGTTTTCTGAGAAAATCTTTGTGTCTCCTTCACTTTTGAAGAATAATTTTACTATGCATAGAATTCTACGTTGATGATTTTGTTCCTCTCAGGCACAATATTTCACTCCATTCTCTTCTTACCTGCATGGTTTCTGATGAAAAGTTCACCATAATTTTTATTATCATTCCTTTATAAGTAATGTTTTCCCCTCTTATCTCTTTTCAAGATTGTCTTTGGTTTACTGCAATTCAAATATGATATGCTAAGGAATGGGGGTAGGAATTTATTCTGCTTGGTATTCTCTGAGCTTCCTGGAACTGTGGTTTGTTGTCTGTCATTAATGTAGGAAAGTTCTTGCCATAATTACTTCAAGTTCTTTTTTTAGTATTAGAGATTCCTAGGTGCTTGTGTGTGTGTGTGTGTGTGTGTGTGTAATACTTTTTGAGAATGTCTCACAGTTCTCGGTGTTCTGTTTTTATTTTCTTTTTCTCTCTTTGCATTTCAGTTCAGGAACTTTCTACACATTTCATGTAATATTTTTTTGGCCATACTCTGATGAGCCCATCAAAGTCACTATTCATTTCTGCTACAGTATTTTTGATTTCTAACATTTCCTTTAGAACCTGTCTTAGAATTTTTATCTCTCTGCTTACATTACCCATCTGTTCTTGAATGATGCCTACTTTTTCCAATGGATCCTTTAACATATTAATCATGGTTATTTTAAATTCTCTGATAATTCCAACATCTGTTTTACATCTCAGTCTAGTTCTGATGCTTTCTTTGGCTCTTCCAGCTGTATTTCACTTGTTTTTTAGTGTGCTTTGTAATTTTTGTTAAAAGTTTTACACGATGTAATGGGAACTGAGGCAAAAGGTTTTAGAATGAGATGTTATATTACTCTCGTTAGGAGTTGAGCTGTGTTTACTGTTTGCTGTAGCTGTGGGTGCTAGAGCTTCTAAATGTCCCTATCTCCTCTGTTGCCTTTGGCCTTCCTTAAATACTCCTCCTCAGAGCAAGTCTGCATTTTGCACCTATAATCCACTCTTTATATACAGAAGCCCCTTTGACATGGTGCTAAGGTATGGGGGCGTGCTCAGGCTTTAGGATTAAATCTCAGGCTTTTAGGGATGTGATCTTCACAGGTCCTTCTCATCCTATTACATAAGACAGGAAGGCTAGAAGTGCCTAGTAAGACTCTGGTGATCTTTTTCCCTGGATGTAGGCTTTTGTGATGGAGAAAAAAATACACCTTGGGAGTTTTGTTTTGTTTTGTTCTTAAACAATGATTAATTATCCCCTTTACTGCCAGGGCAACAAGCAGATCTTTCTTGGCTCTAACCATGAGAATTTGCTGGAATTTCTCAACGTCAAACCCATAAAAGTATCAGTTTCCCCCTAATTGTGGCCCTCTGAGTTTCTCATTCTCTTGATAATTTACTCTCAACCTATAGCAATTTGTCAAAATTACCATTTAAGTGTTCCCTACCAGTTACAGCTCCAAGGGCTTCTGCCCAGATAAGCAGGTCTGGCCATAACCTCTGAAATCATCTGATTCTCCAGATTGGGGCAGGAGTTGACCTTGCAACCTCAGTTCTCGGATAGGTCTGAGAAAAGTCATTGGTTTTTCAGTTTGTTCAACTTTTTCAAGTGGTAAAGACAGGAATGACAACTTCCACGCTCTTTACATGTCACAGCTGAAATTCTGTGTTAGTTTTCTAATGATTTACGGCCAGTCAGAATGTTCCATTTTCTGCAACAACAGCTCGAGAAATACACATGATCTGATATCAATCTTCAGGCCCAAGATCCAGGCAGCTTCTCACATCTCATTGCCCCCAAAGGCAGGGCTGTGAAAGTGTGAGCATTTCTATTGCCAGACCGCTTGCTCAGTCCTTCCCACCCCTGGAGATTGTTTTCATTAATGTGAGGCTTCTTTCTCCATTTCTAAATGGTTGACTCCAAGAGGCTGAGTCTCAGTGAGTGTTACCATCTCACTGCAGAGCCTGTAGTGGGTTTTTTTTTTAACATTTGAAATGTGCTTTTTATTGTCTTGTTTTCAAAGACCAACCCTTATTTCCTAGATTACTGCTGAATAATAGAAGTTATATTCATTTGTTTCATTCACTCCATTGTTCATTTATTTGATAACTATCTATTGGTTACTTTCATAAAACCCACAATTCTCGAACATTCCAAGTGGGAAGTGGTAAGCCAATGACCATTGCTATTGTTTCACTAAGCCATGTTCAACTCTTTGCAACCCTATGGACTGTAGCCTGCCAAGGTTCCTCTGCCCATGGAGTTTTCCAGACAAGAATACTAGAAAGGGTTGCCATTTCCTTCTCCAGGGGATCTTCCCAACCCAGGTATCGAACCTATGTCTCCTGCTCGGCAGGCAGATTCTTTACTACTGAGCCACCTGGGAAGCCCTAGTGACCGTACTACAGAGCAATTTATGATACTGAGAAATAATTTGATCTGGAAACTACTTATAGGAAGAGACTGAATCCACCTAGTGTTACCGAAGTATCATTAAGATTTGCTGTCAGAGTTTTATTATTCAGAGTACAGGCGAAACAGAAAGTACACTTAAGGAAATTAACTAAGAAGACTTTAATAAAGGGATTATTGACAGAAGTCAGTCAAAGAAAATTAAAAGACAAATCTAAGAGTACCCAACAAGAAATGCTGATACGTCTCAAAGCTAGCTATAAGGGAGCTGTTTTCACAGCCAAGCCTGAAGGGGACAAGGGCAGGGCGTGTTATCAGGGCCCAAAAAGAAATCTGCGGGAGCTGTTCTTCTAGGAGATGGCCACGTGTCAGGGGCCATGGATTTTTGGTAGCAACTGCAGCCATTGCTAACCTAAGTTCTGGCAGGGCAAGAATGGGGAAATAAATGCTCCAAAACCACTCTCTACCAGCTTTCTGACTTCCTCCTCATATTTCCCATTGGCTCACCCCAAATCAGAGAGCAAACCCACAGTTCAGCTTCCTGGAGGGCAAAGAGGTCAGGAGGGATAAAAGGTGAGTCTGGAAGAGCAAATAGAAGATTCCCACCAAAGAGAGGCGGCACTTCTGGAATCTGGGAGGAAGAGTCTCCCCAGCTCTGGTGGCTACAAAGCCCTGATTTGAAGTGGGAGTTAGATGCCAAACATGTTAGAAGCTGGGGCCACTTCTATTGCCGCCACATCCTGACTCTCTCCACAGAATCACCTGAACTCTCACCTCCAGGGAATGACCCCAAAGCAGTATAAATGGCTCTAACATGTGGTATTTATTTTTTAAAAGATTTTGGTGGAGGAAGATAGAAAATGGTAGCAAAGATTTGCTTTTCTCTCTTACAGCCTTCTAGCGGCAAGAGGAGGGAACCGAAGAACAGCCAACGTGGTGGCCCATGGCTTTGCCAATCTTTTAACTCTGGACAAAAAGACCCTCCAAGAAATTCTAGTGCATTATCCAGATTCTGAAAAGCTGCTCATGAAGAAAGCCAGGTACCACCTTTGAAATCTCATTAGAGAAAAAAAAAAAAAGCATTAGAGAGGAGTTGGCTTCACTTGACACTGTGCTCATGGCTGCAGTCAACTCTTTCCAGGAGAGCCACCTAACATACTATTGTTTATGTGGTTATGCATTGAAAACTTCACAGATTAGGCGAAAAGATAGTGTTTCTGGGAAGTTTTTCCAGAATCCTCATAATGCTATCTAAAATGGCCTTTCTCTCCTGCCCACAGAGTGCTTCTAAAGAACAAAGCTCCAGGAACAGGGGCAACACCCCCAAACAAAGGACTTGCCTTTCTCTTCCCACCAAAACAAGAAACACCCAAAATGTTTAAAGCTCTTCTGGGAAGCTCTGGAAAAGCAGGTCTTGCAAGACTACTCACGTTGAAGAGAGAACAAACTGCTCAGGTAATAGGACAGAGGGAAAGGAGGGCTATAACAGAGACCCCCCCCCGCCCCCAGACGAAATACACTCAGACAAGCTCCTACTTTAATCCCGTGTCAGACACTGGGATAATCTGGATTCATCTAATGCATATAATTGCTACATTATACACAGCACTTTTGTTATTTACTGTGTACCCATGTATCATCACAGTTAATCCCCCTTGGTTTATTATGACAGTTTTAGTGTTTCGTGACGATATATATATATATATATATATATATATATATATATATATGAGGAAAGGTGAAAGTGTTAGTCGCTCAGCAGTGTCTGACTCTGTGACGCTATGGACTATATATAGCCCACCAGGCTCCTCTGTCCAAGGAATTCTCCAGGCGAGAATACTGGAGTGGGTAGCCATTTTAATCTGGACTGATTTCTGTGGGATTCTATACTCCTCAGAAGGTAAAGAATCTGCCTGCAATGCAGGAGACCCGGGTTCGATCCCTGGGTCAGGAAGATACCCTGGAGAAAGGAATGGCAATCCACTCCCGTATTCTTGCCTGGAGAATCCCCACAGACAGAGGAGTCTGGGGGGCTACAGTCCATGGGGTCACAAAAAGTCAGACATGACTGAGCGACTAAAGCCAGCACCAGTATATATGGCATCCCTGGGGGCTCAGTTTGTGTTTTCTGTGTTTGTGAAACTGCTTACTCACTAAAGTGGGTTTGTAACCTCAAAACCAATATTTCAGGGGTTCGGGGGTCATTCTCAGGCATACATGTACAGAGTAGCAAAAATTTAAGTTGCTGGGGGGCACATGTTTTCAGCTGAATTTGAACAAGGAGACACTGCCTTCTTGTTTCAGCTCTCACACTGTGAATGAATGAACTTTTCAAGGTCTATTTATTGTTGTGGTTTTTGTATTTTTGTGCATTTCTCCCCTCCCACTATTAAAAATGGCCCTCAAACATAGCGCCAAAGTACTGTGTTCCAAAGGGCAAAAATGCAGTGATGTGCCCTATAGAGAAACACGTGTATTAGACAAGCTTCATCCGGGCATGAGTCAGAGTGCTACTGGCTGTGAGTTCAATGAAATGAATAAACCATACATATTAAATAAGGTGTTCCTAAATAGAAATGCATGTAAAACAGGGTTATGTATTGAGCAGTTGACAAAAATATTAAAACCAGAGGCTTGCAGGATCCTAATCCTGCATTACACCAAAGAGCAGGGTTTGCTAGTTCAGTGTTTATGGCAGCTTTATAGAACAGAACTACCATGAATAATGAGGATCAATTGTATATATATAAATATATATATACCTATAAATGTGTAAGACATTTTACCAGCCATTAAACATTTTCACCAGTATTCATTCAATTACTATCACTAAGTCAGAAGTAACCTCACAGAGGACATCACAGCCTTCATGTTATAGCTGAATAAACTGAGATCCAGATCAATTATTTAGATAAGATCACCATCAATAACAGAGCAAAAGTTATTAGTCAGAAATTTAGACTTCAAAACCTACACCAAGCTGTCTCCTAATTCCTAGAAATGTCATGAAACTGAAATGTTTTAGTTTTTCTCTTTTTTTTTTCATATTACTTTGATTCTCATGATAAGTTTATGAGGGCAGATCCTGAAAAACAGAGCAGAGATTCAAGTTTTCTGAATCTAGTTATTATGTTGTCTCTAAAACAGTAAGAAATGAGTATCTGTGACTCTTTCCAAATATTGGTAAAGCAAATATTATAAAGTCAATCACACTCAAGAGATTCAAACTTGCCTCTTCCTTTTCCACACACACAACACTGTGATGGAGGTCAGGGTACACCAGATGCCTCATTTAATTGGCAGGCAAATAATAATTTGTGTAGAAGACTTATGGGGAAAACACCTCTGTAAGTCAGTGTGCTAAGTAAGGCTCTCAACTCTGTATATGCACCTTCATACCCTGTACAAGCCTCTTTCAAACTAATCTCAAGCATCACCAGCAAAGAGCATGGTATGTGTCTTAATGTGAAATTTCTGTAGATGACACTAAATGCCAAAGGTTCTAAAACTGTATCAAATACCCATGGGGCAAATGGAGAAGACTGTACTAGGAAGGAGACATGAATTTCTCCCTGAGATGCTCCCATGAGCTTATGCAGGAGGGAAACTATAGTTCTAGAGTGTTTTTAGAGCATTATTTGGTATTGGGCTAATACTTTTCTTATTAAAAGATAAATATTTAAAATTTCATCTTCATAAAATAAATAAGTAAATATTTGAAAAGCAAAGCATCTTGAGCACTAAGTCTAATAATTCAGAGACCATGGGGGCCAATTGGGAGCAAATTCCTTGGCAGGAACAGAAATGTAACGGCACACTGACCCCAAATTCAAAGGTGACAGCTCAACCTCATTCTCCAGCACATCAGAAAACTTGTTAAAGGATAGTCAAAGGTAGACATGATTCCCATATTACGTCAGTCTTTTGACCGTGATCCTTAGGTATTGCATATTAATCAAAAGACTCCAACATCCTCGGTTATGATTTCAGCACCAATCAACTCTTTTCAATAACTTTCTTCTAGAGAAAAGATGAAAACCAGGAAGAAGAGGATAAAGGAAAAGAATCTGAAGATAAAGGAAGAGCAACAACAGAGAAATCACTAGAAACATCCAAATGTCAAACGAGTTCCATTACAGCGGAGGAAGCGCCCCAGGCAATTAGAAAGGCAGTTTTACCCAGAGGAACCACCCGTCAGTCACTCATCATCAGCATGACTCCTTCTGCTGAGGCCGGGGAGGAGGTTCTGACGATCGAAGTCAAGGAAAAGGCTAAGCAATAAATACGTGATGATCTTTAGATATACTCTAGCTAGTTCCCCGAGAGGTTATAGCCAGGATGGGAGTTTAAGCTAATGACAGGAAAAGACCTTGACGGCACCCTTGAGAAACCACAGGCAAATCTCTAGCTGTTTCTAGGGCATATCTTAGAGTCTGATCTTCTGCAGTGGCAATAAGAAGATTATTAAGGAAAAAATCCCTATTCTCCGTTGTCATCAGCTTTGTGCAATTGGTATTCTCCTAATGATACCTAGAAGGTTATTTTTCTTCTGTACTTTCTTGATGATGTTTCTTCCCTCCGTTTTGATTAGGTTGGTCTTGGAGCTGAAATAATTCACTAGGTTTTTCTCTTAACTGTGTGTGTGTATTAAAGTCTTGCATTGCACTGTTAGTCTTGGTTAAATGTTCTATGTATATGACTATTACCTCTTACTTGGGGAGTATGAGATTTTAATAAAATGTCAAACATCAAGTGATTTTCATCCAAGCCAGGTTTATAAGTCGGTCAAGTATCAGATCAACCCACCAGGTGGGATTAAAGGAAGCAATCATTATGAACTCAATGGATATAAAACTCACCGTGCAGAGAAGTCCTCTGAAGAGCACAGCTGGTCAGCAATACTAACAATAGTGAAAGAGAAAGTGTTAGCTGAGTAGACTCTTTTCAACCCCATGGACTGTAGCCCCCCAGGTTCCTCTGTCTGTGGGAGTCTCCAGGCAAGAATAGTGAAGTGGGCTGCCATTGCCTTCTCCAGGGTATCTTCCTGACCCAGGAATCGAACCCAGGTCTCCTGCATTGCAGGCAGATTCTTTACCATCTGAGCCAAGAGGGAAACCCATAAGCAAAATCACACTGCAGCAACATGTTGAAAAAGCTATACCCTTTACTAAAGACACAAGCTTTAATATTTTCATTCATATCAACTTAAAAGTCTCATCTGGCTCAACAGACTCAAACAGGAGAAATCAGATTGTCCCCATCTTCCAGGAGGCTAAAGCGACATTTCTCAGAAACTTAGAGGCATTTGCTTCAGAAGGTGCCAAATCTGAGCTTCTTGTTTTAAGCTTTAGTAAAAACTGATGAGGTTAGGAAGGCAGACTGTACACATGTCAGACTGACATATCCCTACAATTTCCGGAAACTACGTGTACAGCTGTTTACAAAATCTCCGAGTTAATTAAGTGCACTTTAGGAAGTTGTCCTCATGAATCAGCTAGCATTAGCATAATTACCAAAGTCTCATGCTGTGAGGAGGCTAAAAAAGCCAGGCTGCTGTCGGAAGTAGTAATACATATAGAATTCCATTCTAATAAATGCCATTACTGTTTAACACTAAGTTCAGTACAATAAGGCTATTTCCAAGTCTCAGAAGACGGCCACTGTAACAGCACTTTGCTGAGAGTATTTTAACAAATTATATTAGCCAAAAAGCCCACAACACAGACACATTCAGCAAACCATGTATAAATTAATCACTAGAACAAAATGTATCATTTGTTACTCACCGTTTTTATAGGCAAAAATATTAAAAGTATCACAGAGACATGCCAAATTTTACAAAAGGTTGGGTGGTGTTTTTCCAGAGTTACGCAAACAGAGAGAAAGTGTTAAATAGTGCTTATTTGATAAATGGGAGTTTGTTGTGGAGAGTGATTACAAGAGCCAGAAAGAAAAGGTAAAAATAGGACCTCTAAAAAGTCTGATAATAGGGAAGAAAATAAATAAGAAAAATCCTGAGCTTATGAATAATATGTTCTCCCCTTATAGTCTATAAAGAAAGTAAAATTAACCTCCATGATGCTCTTCCTCTGTCATTTATTTTCTCTCCCAAACTATCCTTTTTTGGATAATATCTTCATTCTACCAGACTCTCAGACTCAAATCTAACAATAATTAGCAATTCTTACATTCCTTATATAGTGCACCAAAGCCTGTCTCTTTCTTAAATCTTGCTAATTTCCCTTTCTTTTTCAACTTCAATGCTAACCATCCAGTTCATATTTTCTGTTCAGTTCAAATAACTAATCACTTTTTACCCACTATCCACTTTAATCACGTTATCTTTCTCAGTCCTTCTGCCATGGCTAAAGTCAGGCCTTTCTCAAATACAACTATCTTAGACCATTTGGGCTGCTGTAATAAAAGCACCACATACGGAGTAGCTTATGAACAACACAGTGTATTTCTCACAGGTCTGGAGGCTGGGAAGTGCAGGATCGAAGCCCAACATGGTTCTTAGAAGGCTCATTCTCACTGTGTCTTCACAGGGTTGAATGGGCAAGGGATCCCTATTCATAGGATTAGTGGAAGTGACAAATAGTTTCAACAGATTAGATCTGAAGAATTATGGATGGAGGTTCATAACATTGTACAGGAGACAGTGATCAAAACCATCCCCAAGAGAAAGAAATGCAAAAAGGCAAAATGGTTGTCTGAGGAGGCCTTACAAACAGTTGAGAAGAGAAGAGAAGCAAAAGGAAAAGGAGAAAAGGAAAGATACACCCATTTAAATCCAGAATTCCAAAGAATAGCAAGGAGAGATAAGAAAGCCTTCCTCAGTGATCAATGCAAAGAAACAGAGGAAAACAATAGAATGGGAAAGACTGGATATCTTTTCAAGGAAATTAGAGATACCAAGGGAACATTTCATGCAAAGATGCGCACAACAAAGGACAGAAACCGTATGGACTTATCAGAAGCAGAAGATATTAAGAAGAGGTGGCAAGAATACACAGAAGAATTACCCAAAAATGATCTTCATGACCCAGATAACCATGATGGTGTGATCATTTACCTAGAGCCAGACATCCTGGAGTGTGAAGTCAAATGGGCTTTAGGAAGTATCACTACGAACAAAGCTAGTGGAGGTGATGGAATTCCAGCTGAGCTATTTCAGATCCTAAAAGTTGATGCCGTGAAAGTCCTGCACTCAATATGCCAGCAAATTTGGAAATCTCAGCAGTGGCCATAGGACTGGAAAAGTCTGTTTTCATTCCAGTCCCAAAGAAGGGCAATGCCAAAGAATGTTCAAACTAACACCCAATTACATTCATTTCACATGCTAACAAGGTAATGCTCAAAATCCTCCAAGATAGGCTTCAACAATTCATGAACTGAGAAATTCCAGATGTTCAAACTGGATTGAGAAAAGGCAGAGGAACCAGAGATCAAGAGATGGGAATATGGTAAAGCCTTTGACTGTGTGGATCACAACAAATTGTGGGAAGCTGTTAAAGAGATGGGAATACCAGACCACCTTACTTGGTGGAAACCTGTATGCAGGTCAAGAAGCAACAATTAGAACTGAACTTAGAACAGCAAGCTGGTTAAAAATTGGGAAAGGAGTACGTCAAAGCTGTGTACTGTCACCCTGCTTATTTAAGTTATATGCAGAATACATCATGCAAAATGCCTGGCTGGATGAGTCACAAGCTGGAATCAAGATTCCCAGGAGAAATATCAATAACCTCAGATATGCAGATAACACCACCCATATGGCAGAAAGTGAAGAGGAACTAAAGAGTCTCTTGATGAAAGTGAAAGAGGAGAGTGAAAAAGTTGCCTTAAAACTCAACATTCAAAAACCTAAGATCATAGCATCTGGTCCCATCACTTCTTGGCAAATAGATGGGAAACAATGACAGACTTTCTTTTGGGGGCTCTAAAATCACTGCAGATGGTGACTGTAGCCCTGAAATTAAAAGATGCTTGCTCCTTGGCAGAAAAGCTATGACAAATCTAGGCAGCGTATTAAAAAACAGAGGTATTACTCTGCCAACAAAGGTCAGTAGAGTCAAACCTATGGTTTTTCCAGTAGTCATGTATGGATGTGAGAGTTGGATAGTAAATAAGGCTGAGCACCAAAGAATTGAAGATTTTGAACTATAGTGTTGGAGAAGACTCTTGAGAGTCCTGTGGACAGCAAGGAGATCCAACCAGTCCATCCTAAAGGAAATCAGTCCTGGGTGTTCATTGGAAGGACTGTTGCTGAGGGTGAAACGCCAATCCTTTGGCCACCTGATGCGAAGAGCTGACTCATTTGAAAAGACCCTGATGCTCGGAAACATTGAAGCTGGGAGGAGAAGGACACGACAGAGGATGAGATAGTTCGATGGCATCAGCGACTCAAGGCACGAGTTTGAGCAAGCTCTGGGAGATGGTGAAGGATGGGGAGGCCTGGGGTATTGTGGTCCATGGGGTTGCAAAGAGTCAGACACAAATGAGTGACTGAACAAGAAAATAAATCTTGTTTATGAGAGCTGAATACCTCCCAAAGCACTTCCCAAAGGCCCCACCTCCTAATCCTATTGTATTTGGGATTAGGATTTCAATACACGAATTTGCTGTGATTGGGGAGAGGCAGTGGTGAGGGACACTAATTCAAACTGTGGCAACTACTTTTGACCATGTTGTTTCTCTGCTCAGGGACCTACTAATTCGTCATAGAGATTAAATCTTCTTTGTCCAAATGTGATTACCACTATCCCAACCATACTTTGCACTGAAGCTAGTCATCTTGCTTTTTCTGGAACCAACAACCGCCTCTCACCCTCTGGCATTTGTCCATGCTTCTGCCACAGTGGAGGCAGCATTCTTCCTCCATCACTTACCTCTCTCCAGCACTTCCAAACCTCTCCCACTGCTGATGGCTCCAGTTTCAAGGGATTATCACACAGTAAAGCCCTCTGTTGTTCTTTCAGTTCAGTTCAGTTCAATTGCTCAGTCGTGTCCGACTCTTTGTGACCCCATGAATCACAGCACACCAGGCCTCCCTATCCATCTGCCGGAGCCTACCCAAACCCATGTCCATTGAGTCAGTGATACCATCCAACCATCTCATCCTCTGTCATCCCCTTCTCCTCCCACCTTCAATCTTCCCCAGCATCAGGGTCTTTTCCAATGAGTCGGTTCTTCGCATCAGGTGGCCAAAGGATTGGAGTTTCAGCCTCAGCAACAGTCCTTCCAATGAACACCCAGGACTGATTTCCTTTAGGATGGACTGGTTGGATCTCCTTGCAGTCCAAGGGAGTCTCAAGAGTCTTCTCCAACACCATAGTTCAAAATCTTCAATTCTTTGGTGCTCAGCCTTATTTACGATCCAACTCTCACATCCATACATGACTACTGGAAAAACCATAGGTTTGACTCTACTGACCTTTGTTGGCAAAGTAACGTCTCTGCTGTTCAAAGTAATGTCTCCATTGTTCTCTAACTTCTGCTTAATTTTACATTACAATAAGGTAAAGACTAGCTCTTACACTTATTTCTATAAAGACAGAAAGCCCAGAGGTTGTTTGTTTTTGTTTTCACCTTTTTATTTTTTTAACTTTTTTTTTTTAATTGGAAGATAATTGCTTTACAATGTTGTGTTGGTTTCTGCTGTACAGCAACAAAAATCAGTATACACATACACATACATAAGCGTATATCTGTTCTCTCTCTGTTGAGCCTCCCTTCCACCCCGCACACTATCCACTCCTCTAGGTCTTCACAGAATGCCAGGTTGCGTTCCCTGTGTCGTATACCAGCTTCCCATTACCTACCTGTTTCACACATGGCAGTGTATATATGTCAATGCTAGTTTCTCAATTTGTCGCACCCTCTCCTCGCCCCACTGTGTTTTTTTGTTTTTAAAGAGAGAGATTATTAATAGTGAATTCATGGAAGCACACTACATAGGAAATCAGCATAGAAAAGAGGCTTGACCTCAGTCATGCTCAAAGAAATATAAATCAGAATGAAAAAGGAATATACCCATCAAATAGGAAAATATTTGGTAGTAGACAATAATACCGAGTGCTGGTATGTAAATTTGGGCTACTGTTCTGGCAGTATATCTTAGAACCCAGCAGTACTGGCTCATATATACATACATCCCGGAAAATCCTCAAGTAGGCCCATACAGTAAAATGCAAGAGGAGGGCAGCCAGGCCACGCGCTGAGCCGACATTGACAAGTCTTCGCCATTCAGCCCGACGCGCCCCCTCTCGCGACATCATGGTGGCATACTGGCGACAGGCTGGACTCAGCTACATCCGATACTCCCAGATCTGTGCAAAAGCAGTCAGAGATGTACTGAAGACCGAATTCAAAGCAAACGCCATGAAGACTTCTGGCAGCAGCATAACGATGTGAACGTGAAAAAGGAATAATCTACCCTGAGTACAGCCTGAATGCTGCATGTTCAAGGTGAAGCTGTGGACACATATTATACCAGATTGGAAACCATCTCCCTTCATGGAAAAAAAAATAATAATAATACCTGTCTTGTTCATAGATTGACAATGCCAGTAAATTTAAGTACAGTTCACTCTAAAAAAATAAAATAAAATGCAAGAGGAAATGCATTGCTTGTAGTACACAAGGACCTGAAGGCAACAGGTAGGCTATACTAGCAGAATGGATAAAAATTTATACATGGTGTGTGGAGTATGGATGTGTTTTTAATGAAATTTTATTCAGCCATTAAAGTAATTAATTAGATTTACAGCTAATAACATGTATAGGTCTCTTTTAAAACTAGTGTATTTTTTTAAGTAAGAAAAAAGAATGAGACCTTAGTTATACCATGCATCACATTTTTATAAAGCCAATCTAATCAAGACCATTGGGGACAAATCTGTAGCCTGGACAAAGCCAAGTTTATTAACCTGCAGCAACAGGGGAGACCAATCACCAGAGGAAACATGAGTGTTTCACCAAGCACAGAAAAGAATGAGTTATGATAGGATCTTGAGGAAAGGTAGAGGTTTGCTGTTGTTGTTCAGTCATTAAGTCATGTCCGACTCATTGCTACTCCATGGACTACAGCGCCCCAGGTTCCTCTGTCCTTCACTATCTCAAGGAGTCTGCTCAAATTCATGTCCATTGAGTCAGTGATGCTATCTAACCATTTCATCTGCCACCCCCTTCTTCTTCACCTTCAATCTTTCCCAGAATTGGTCTTTTCCAATGAGTCAGCTCTTCACATGAGGTGGCCAAAGTATTGGAGTTTCAGCTTCAACATCAGTCTTTCCAATGAATATTCAGAACTGATTTCCATTAGGATGGACTGGTTGGATCTTCTTGCAGTCCAAGGGACTCTCAAGAGTCTTTTCCAACACCACAGTTCAAAAGCATCAATTCTTTGGCACTCAGCTTTCTTTATAGTCCAACTCTCACATCCATCCATGACTACTGGAAAAACCATAGCTTTGACTAGACAGACCTTTGTTGCCAAAGTCTCTGCTTTTTAATGTTGATAATGTCTATAAATTTTAATATGCTATCTAGGTTGGTCATAACTTTCCTTCCAAGGAGTAAGCATCTTTTAATTTCATGGCTGCAGTCACAACCTGCAGTGATTTTTGGAGCCCCAAAAAACAAAGTCTGTCACTGTTTCCATTGTTTCCCCATCTATTTCCCATGACATGATGGGACCAGATGCCATGATCTTAGTTTAGTTTTCTGAATGTTGAGCTTTAAGCCAACTTTTTCACTCTCCTCTTTCACTTTCATCAAGAGGCTTTTGAGTTCCTCTTCACTTTCTGCCATAAGGGTGGTGTCATCTGCACATCTGAGGTTATCCATATTTCTCCCGGAAAACTTGATTCCAGCTTGTGCTTCATCCAGCCCAGCATTGCTCATAACGTACTCTGCATATAAGTTAAATAAGCAGGGTGACAATTTACAGCCTTGACTTACTCCTTTCCTGATTTGGAACCAGTTTGTTGTTCCATGTCCAGTTCTAACTGTTGCTTCCTGACATGCATACAGATTTATCAACAGGCAGATGGTCTGGTATTCCTGTCCCTTGAAGAATTTTCCACAGTTTGTTGTGATCCTGTGGCCACTGCTGCCTTTTCCAAATTTGCTGACATATTGAGTGTAGCACTTTCACAGCATCATCTTTCAGGATTTGAAATAACTCGACTGGAATTCCATCACATCCACTAGCTTTGTTGTAGTAATTCTTCCTAAGGCCCACTTGACTTAGCATTCCAGGGTGTCTGGCTCTAAATGAGGGATCATACCATCATGATTATCTGGGTCATAAGGATCTTTTTTGTATAGTTCTTCTGTGTATTCTTGTCACGTCTTTCTAATATCTTCTGCTTCTGTTCAGTCCAGTCTATTTTGTCCTTTATTGTGCTCATCTTTGAATGAAATGTTCCCTTGGTATCTCTAATTTTCCTGAAGAGATCTCTAGTCTTTCCCATTCTATTGTTTTCCTCTATTTCTTTGCATTGATTACTGAGTAGCCTTAGGAGAAACCAAAAGTTCAGGCATCCTGATTTTGGACTTCCAGCCTCCAGACTGTGAGAAGATAAATGTCTGTTGTTAAATACCCATTCTACACTATACTATTCTATACTACAGCACCAGGAGACTAACATACCTAGTTTCATGAACTGTGGCAGGAGATAGCTGTTGGTTGGAGAAGCAGGAAACAAGAATGAGAAATATCTCATGGAGATTCAAGAAGCAGACTGGATAAGACAGGTCTGTGGAGGTGTAAAATAGCCATACTAGGGGAGCCACAGCTGTGAGTGAATGTACAGAATGTCCACCTTAAATTATATCAGCTCATTTGTTGGGTACATGGCAAACAGAGTTCCCAGCATCTTAGTTACAGAGAATAGTAGTTGAAAACTGGATTTGTAACTTCCATGGGGCTTCCCAGGTGGCTCAGTGGTAAAGAATCTGCTTGCCAATGCAGGAGATGCGAGAGACTCAGGTTTGAACCCTGGATCCAGAAGATGCCTTGGAAGAGGAAATGGCAATCCACTCCAGTATTCTTGTCTGGAGAATCCCATGGACAGAGGACCCTGGTGGGCTACAGTCCATGTGGTCACAAAGAGTCGGACATGTCTTAGCAACTGAGCACATGCACACACACACACACACACACACACACACACACACACAAAACCTCCACAGATGTTGACCACACTTCTCTCAACAAACTTTGATACATTCATTCATTCTATGTAAAACCACAGGGTCTTATCATCTCCTAGTTCCTAGCAGACACCAAGCCCACAACCCAATGTTGATAACAATTCCATACTTTTCTTAAAAATGTGAAAAATGTGAAGAGAACAGTGAGAAATTGGTAAGAAATATAGACGAGGGAGACCTTTTCCCTTATGAATTTCAAAAATTTTCTGATTAAAAATAAAAAATTTATATAAGGTGGGGTTGCCCCCACCCCAGGATAGCATAACTAATAGTGTGTGTTCAATAAAAGGTAGCTAAGTGAATGGAAGAAAAGTTATGACCAACCTAGACAGCATATTAAAAAGCAGGAGACATGACTTTGCCAACAAAGACCCCTCTAGTCAAAGCTATGGTTTTTCCAGTCATCATGTATGGATGTGAGAGTTGGACCATAAAGAAAGCTGAGCACCAAAGAACTGATGCTTTGGAACTGTGAGAAGACTGTTGAGAGTCCCATGGACAGCAAGGAGATCCAACCAGTCCATCCTAAAGGAAATCAGTCCTGAATATTCATTGGAAGGACTGATGCTGAAGCTGAAACTCCAGTCCTTTGACCACCTGATGTGAAGAACCGACTCATTGGAAAAGACCCTGATGCTGGGAAAGATTGAGGGCAGGAGGAGAAGGGGACAACAGAGGATGAGATGGTTGGATGGCATCACTGACTCGATGGACATGAGTTTGAGTAAACTCCGGGAGTTGGTGATGGACAGGGAGGCCTGGCATGCCGCAGTCCATGGGGTCACAAAGAGTCAGACATGACAGAGCGACTGAACTGAAAGTAAATGGAACCCCCAAATGAAGTGTGGTGCTCCTCTACACAATGCTGAGACCAGGACCGACTCTTCAAATCTACCGTTATCACTCTGTCAGGACTTGGAGTTCCTGTTGAGATTTCTGCTGAAAAATATCTGGCTTTACAAGGCATGGAGCCCTCCAGGTCTTATTCTTCTATACTTTTTTCATTTCTCTCAGCTGAGAATTCATCAATACCCAGGAAGTGCTCATTCAGGCTTTCTCTTTCTTACCCAGTCCCCTCAAGAAGTAGGATGTATCTTCTAATATTCTATATTCTATTTCAAGTAACATTAAGTCTCACTGCTGCTGACAAAGCCTTCCAAGTGCTACGGGCGTAGAACACCCCCCAACCTGGTCCCCAAACTCCCCAGGGGCATGCTGTCTCCTGCCAATTCTCCAGACTCATGCTGCATCCCTGGTTCCGCTTGCTCAGTACTACAGGTCAGCACTGACACGTCTCCCTGCAAGACCTTCTTCCACCGTCTTCTTGCCTACACAGTGTGCTCTCCAGGCAATGCAAACTAAATCTAGCATTGTGTGCGTGCATGCTAAGTCACTTCAGTCGTGTCCCACTCTTTGCAGCCCTATGGACTGTAGCCCTCCAGGCTCCTCTGGGGTTCAAGGGCTACATGGGATTCTCCAGGCAAGAATACCGGAGTGGGATGCCATGCCCTCCTCACTAACTTGCGCTTGATCATTATGAGTTCAAAGATTTCCTGTGTTAGGATATTGGAAAGGGCTCACCACACTCCACAGAGCATACACACACTTCACAGGGATTTTATTGAAAGGTAATGGATATCATGGAGAAAGAGAAATGTTGCCCAGGCAAGCACAGGAACCTCCCATGAACACACTCCCACTGTCCTTAGTCCCACAAGGACCTGATCACATCTGTTTTAGGACTGAACTACCCACAACTATGTAAGGAACCTAAGCTTCAGGAGAGTTCAAAGTTGAGGTTCCCAATGGGGAGCGTATATTCCTGGAGCCACATATACGAGGCAGGCTGACTAACCAATGAGATTACTAGAAAACTTTCAGTGAAAACTGATTCTGGTGGTCACCCGTGGAGTTTGGCACTTTAAACACCACCTTATAAATCCCACCACCCTTGTCTTGATCAAGAGTCAAAACCCAGACATCTGGTGGTCCCCAGAGATAAAAACTAAGCTTTCCCCTGTTTATTCTCTCTTCTACTACTGCTAAGCCATCCATCTCTCTTCTCTGGACCCTTGAGAGCCCATGAACATTAATCATTTGACTAGTTGACAAGCAGCAGTTGACTAACTGGCTAATTGGTGATGCAGAGATATATGAAAGTTCTTTCCCCACCCCCACCAGAATCTTAACCTCAGTAATCAGTCACCAAAGTGAAGTAAAAGTGAAGTGAAGTCGCTTAGTCGTGTCCGACTCTTTGCGACCCCATGAACTGTAGCCTATCAGGCTCCTCCATCCATGGGATTTTCCAGGCAAGAGTGCTGGAGTGGATTGCCATTTCTTTCTCCAGGGGATCTTCCCGACCCAGGAAATGAACCTGGGTCTCCCGCATTGCAGGCAGATGCTTTACCGCTGAGCCACCAGGGAAGCCCGATCAGTCACCAAAGGTGTATGCAAAACGCTGGTTAAAAGGAAGGTATCCTGAAAAGGTCTTCAGAGAAGAAACTAGAAAGTGGGAAGCCCTCAGCAGGCGTTCTACCCTTTATGCACACTACATGGCCAAACACGCAATGTCTTTTTACAAAAGTGAATTTTTTTCCTGTGGGCCTTAAGTGTATTCAACAAGCAATTTCCTCTGATTTCTTGAAGTCATCCTCAAGTGTTATTTGCTCAAAATTAATTACAAAAAATACCTCTTACCTTACTTTCATCTGTGGCCTTTAAAACTCAGCACAACCTATGAGCTTTCCTCTAGTTTTAAAAAATAATTCCTAGCTCCCCTTTGCATTGTTAAACTAGATCAGTTTCCTTTGCTAATTAAAACTTAAGGACTTAAAATAACAATTGTTACTGCAAAAGGGATAGATACAGAGGAGGGAAGGATTTGGGCCATTTTTGCAATTTATCATCCAGGTAGATTGCCCAAAAAAATACAGAACACCCAGCTAATGACTAATTTTTTAGTATAGGTGTGTCCCATGACATATTTAGGAAATGTCTATACTAAAAAATTATTCTTTGTTTATCTGAAATTCAAATTTAACTTGATGTCAAATTAAACTTGTGTTTTCTAAATCTGGAAACCCTACACACAGACTATGTCAAGGATAAATAAAACCTTTATTTAAAATAGAATGAGAACTTTGAACTTGAAATCATTTTTAAAATGTACAACTATACCACATGTTGTATTAAAATGAGCTAAAATCTCCAAGTACACCCACAGGAGAGGAGTAACTTGGTCCCTCTCCATAGTCTAGGGAACATCTTGCCTTAACTGGTATTAATTAACCCTAAAATAAAATATAACATACTATGTTTCATTTCAGTTGTGCATTACATGAAAAATGCCACATAGGATGCTAACAAGAGAAGCGTCTATACTTTCTGTAATTTGGACCTATTCTATACTAAATATAATTCTTTTACCTACCTAGGAGGAATTTTTAAAAATCTTCAGAAGATATTAATCATTATGCTGTCCTGAAATTGATTATATCTAATCAGACAAAAGATACTTGAAGTTCATGTTTTAAGCACTTTACCCATATACACTATAGAAAAATTTGATGCTTTTTTCTATGAGTTTTTACAACTGTCAGTATTTTTCCTACTATAACTTTTGTGACTAGAATGGTGACATTGCAAAGGTCAAATAAACATGAATCATTAAGAAATACAAGCTGACATTTCTAGACAATAACTCTCTTAGATGAGGAAATACAAAACACAAAACAAAATCCATCAAATGTGTGTGTGATGGCAAAATCCAAGAAAAAAGATACTACATTGTTTTTCAAACAGGAAGATGATGGACAAGCTTGATAAAAGTAGCATCCACCCGAAGAAGGACTTTTTGAAATAAGCAAGTGCATTTCCTGAGATTTCATAGAGCAAAATGGTGGTTAAGTCTGCCATTTTAGGACCACATTTATACTCCAAATTTGACAGGAAACTTTCGAATTTTTCTTGTCTTTCAGAAATGGATTAACCACAGATTTCACTAAACTAGGAATGTGAAAGATGAATACAGTTGCAATTTTGATATGCCATTTGTAAAAGTGAGTAAAAAGATTCAATTATGCAATAAAAGGATTATTACAAGCACATGTTCATTTCCCTGTACCAATAATGTTCCTATCTGACCCTACTTACTGACTTCAACCCATGGACAATGTCTATTTTTTGGTCTGGAGTCTCTTCTTTACATGATAAAACTCTATGTAACCATCAAATAACAGATGAAATGCCAAACCACCCCTGAAATTCTTCCAGATCTCTCCATTGTTCTAACTGCTACCCAGATTTAGAAGAAAATCTCCCCACTCTAAACTTCAATATTTTCTCATATGCATTAACTTCTACCCCTCTATGTGCTCTAATACATACCAGATTCATTCATTCTTTTGGTGATTAGTAGGGAGGGCCTAGTTAATGCCAAGTTCTTTCCCAGACAGTGAACAAAATAAACAAAAATCCCTGATTTCCTGAAACTAACATGTCAGCGGGTGGAAATAACAAGAAAGAAAATAAATAAAACCCAAACAGGGAAATAAAAGGCCTAGGAATATACATTCCTAAAGAATCAAAAGACCTGTATTCTGAAAACTATAAGATGTTGATGAAAGAAATCAAAGATGATGCCAATAGATATTCTTGGATTGGAAGAACCAATACTACCAAAATTACTATAGTACCCAAGGCAATCTACAGTTTCAAAGCAATCCTGAGGGGGTGGGGAGGGATGGGAACAGAGCTAGAGAAATCAGGTTCCCTGACTTCAGACTATACTACAAAGCTACAGTCATCAATATAGTATGGTTCTGGTACAAAAACAAAAATGTAGATCAATGGAACAGGTCAGAAAGCCCAGAAACAAACCCATGAACCTATGGCAAATTAAACAATGACAAAAGAAGGAAGAATATACAATAGAGAAAAAGTCTCTTCAATAAGTTATGCTGTGAAAACTGGACAGCTACATATAAGAGAATGAAATTAGAATATTCTCTAACACCATACACAAAAGTAAACTCGAAATGAATTAAACATCTAAATGTAAGACAGATATTATAAAACTCTTAGAGAAAAACATAGGCAAAATAAAAACAATAATAAACAAGTGGGACTTAATTAAACTTAAAAGCTTCTGAAAAGCAAAGGAAATCATTAAACAACAAAAAGACAAGACACAGAATGGGAGAAAGTATTTGCAAATGATGTGGCTGACAAGCAATTAATCTCCAAAATATACAAACAGCTCTTGCAGTTCAGTATTTAAAAAACAAGCAAACCAATCAATAAATGGGCAGAAGATCTAAACAGACATTTATCCAAAGAAGACATACAGATGGCCAAGAGGCACATGAAAAGATGTTCAACATCACAGATTACTAGAGAAATGCAAATCAAAACTGCAAAGAGGTAACACCTCACACCAGTCAAAATGATGATCACAGAGAGGGTATAGAGAAAATAACTCTCCAAACTGTCAGTGGGAATGTAGATCTGTATAGACACTATGGAGAACAGTAAGGAGGTTCCTTAAGAAACTGAAAAAGAACTACCATATGATCCTGCAATCCCTCTCCTGGGCATCCATACAGAAAAAACCACAGTTCAAAAAGCTGCATGCACTCCAATGTTCATTGCAGCATGGTTTATAGTAACCAGGAAATGGAAGCAACCTAAATGTCTTTCCACAGAGGAATGGATAAAGATGTGATGTGTGTGTGTGTGTGTGTGTGTGTGTGTGTGTGTGATGGAATATTACTCAGGCATGAAAAAAGAATAAAACAATGCCATTTGTACCAACATAGTTGCAACTAGAGATTATCATATGAAATGAAGTAAGTCAGACAGAGAAAGACAATTATCATATGATATCACTTACACATGGAATCTAAAAAAATGATACAAAAATGAATTTATTTACAAAACAGAAACAGACTTACAGGCTTTGAAAACAAACTATGGTTACCAAAGATGAAAGTTGCAGGGAGGAAGGAAACCTGCATAGGAGGAGTTTGGGATTCATATATACACACTACTATATATAAAGCAGATCATCAGCAAGGACCTCTGTATAGCACAGGGAACTCTATTCAGTATTCTGTAATAACCTATATGGGAAAAGAATTTGTAAAAGAATGAATGTATGCATATGTATAACTGAATTACTTTTCTGTACACGCAAAACTAACAATATAAAATAAAAATTAAACTTATGGGAAAAAAAAAAAACCTAAGCACAGAAAGGAGACAGAATGTCCTTGGGAAAGAGGTGCAATTTTAAATAGGATGGTAAGCAAAGGTCTCACTGACTGATGCTGGAATGAAGATTTGAAAGAGGTGAGGGAGCAAGGCTCACAAGTGACCAGGAAGGGTTCTACGGGAAGGGGAACAGCACGTGTGAAAGCCCTGAGCCAGGAGGATGCCAGGCATACTTAAGTAAGAGCAAGAATGCTCACATGGTGGGGCAGAATGGCCAAAGCAAAGACCAGTGGGAGAGACGTCTACAAAAGGAGGAGGAGGGGTTCATGCCATGAGAGTCATTGAACACTTGGAAGGTTTAGTGGATTGAAGGTACTGATGGCCAAGCTGGTGAGGAAGAGCAGGACCCACCCTGGTCGTGGTTGGCACAACGGGTGCTGGAGGCCGGGAGGGAGGGGCATCTTGCCAGAAGCAGTGTGCAGGGTCCCTTCTGGACTCTTGTCATAGCTTCCCTCCCGAGGAGCAAGCACCTTTTCCCTGCATGGCTGCAGTCACTGTCCCCAGTGATTTTGGAGCCCAAGAAAATAATATCCATCACTGCTGCCCCCTTTTCCCCTTCTGTTTCCCATGAAGTGATGGGATACTTCCTCCTCAGAAGGAAAGCTATGGCAAACATAGTGTATTAAAAAGCAGAGACATCATTTTGCCTGCAAAGGTCAAAGCTATGGTTTTTCCAGTAGTTATGTACAGATATGAGAGTTGGACCATAAAGAAGGCTGAGCACCAAAGAATTGATGGTTTTGAACTGTGGGGCTGGAGAAGACTCTTGAGAGTCCCTTGGACTGCAAGGAGCTCAAGCCAGTCAATCTGAAGGAAATCAACTCTGAATATTCATTGAAATTAAGAACCTCCAATACTGTTGCTGAACCTCCAATACTTTGGCCACCTGATGCAAAGAACTGACTCATTGGAAAAGACCTTGATGGTGGGAAAGGTTGAAGGCAAAGGGAGAAGCAGATGACAGAGAATGAGATGGTTGGATGGCATCACCGACTCAATGGACAAGAGTTTGAGTAAACCCCGGGAGTTGGTGATGGACAGGGAGGCCTGGCGTGCTGCGGTCCATGGGGTCACAGAATCAGACACTACTGAGCCACTGAACAACTGTACTGTTGACCAAGATGACTTAAGGGATAAGGAACGGTATGGGCGGGAGTCGGTCGGTGCCTCTGCAAGTCCCCGCGGTCCCTGTGCGTCATGCAGAGGATGTTCGTAGGGACCATCAAAGGGCCCCGTGCCTCCGAGCCGCAGGGCTCCTCTCCGAGCCCAGGCAGCAGCTGTCGCAGATTGCGGGCAAGCAGGCACAGCGCGCCGTGGTGCGCGGGGTCCAGGACTGGCTCTCGGCCTTCGGGGCTCCAGCGAGCCCGCGCGCTCTGCAGCCTGCACCGCATCCATGAAGTCCGCAGGAGACCCACTCCTACAGCGAGCTGCTGGGCGGCCACCTGGTCAACCGCTGCACCCGCACACCCGCAGGGACAGGCTCTGCGTCAGCTGCTAGGACTTGAAGGAGCCAGGACTCCGTGGCCCCGAGCAAGGTTTCCTGCCGCCCCGCCCCCAGCGGCCCCACCTCCTGGTACCGAGAAATAAATGGTGTGGAAACTGTGGGGGGTGGGGGGGAAATAGGTAAAGTCTCACAAAAAGCCTGCCTCGCCTTGCTCCTTTCTTGCTTTAGCATCATGTACTGTCTCCTTTCTCATATTAGATCATAAACTCTTTGAGGTTACCAAGAAATTTTACTCACTTGACTTCACCTGTTGCTTGTTAGTACTAATGATTTGGGCTTCCCTGACAGCTCAGTTGGTACAATCTGCCTGCAATGCAGGAGTCCCCGGTTTGATTCCTAGGTTGGGAAGATTGCCTGGAGAAGGGAAAAGCTGCCCACTCCAGTATTCTTGAGCTTCCCTGGTGGTTTAGCTGGTAAAGAATCTGCCTGCCATGCGGGAGACCTGGGTTCAATCCCTGGGTTGAGAAAATCCCCTGGAGAAAGGCTACCCACTCCAATACTCTGGACTTTCTAGACTGGAGAATTCTATGGACAGTATAGTCCGTGGGATCCCAAAGAGTCAGATATGACTGATCAAGTTTCACTAAACTATTCAATATTTATTCAAAAACAAGCAAATATTTTTTACTGGCTGGAAGACCTAGCTGAAGACTAATCGTATCACACTCGGTCTTCTCTCTGAGAACTCTCTGGATCTCCCCAACCTGAGATTCTTGTGTCCAGTCCTAGATGACCAAACACTGTTGTGAAACCTGGCATGCTGTGACTTTATGAAAAAATCAAAGATACTAGGGCCCTCATTTACCTATTGTAAGAGGTCACAATTCTGCTTATAATGATATTTGCTTCCTGATCATTTCCTTTTAGAGAGAAGATCGATAGCCAAGACAAAGTATAATCTTCAAGGACACTGCAACCTCTTGAGATTATTCTGGAGAAGCTAGCCAAACACAGCCGTGTGCTCAGTCACTCAGTCCTGTCCTGCTCTCTGTGGCCCCGTAGACTGTGGCCCACCAGGCTCCTCTGTGCATGGGATTCTCCAAGCAAAAATCCTGGAACAGTTTGCCATTTCCTCCCCCAAGGGGTCTGATGGACCTCGGGATTGAACCTGCATCTCCTGCATTGGCAGGCAGATTCGTTCACCACTGAGCCACCTGGGAACGCTCAATGACAAATGTCGAGGGTGCTGGTCTTGCTACAAGGGTGACAGATGAGAAGGCTTTGGCAGTGCTAAGACTCTGTGCCATCATCAGGCGTGAGTCAGCATTGGAGCCATGAAGGAATTGACATGGGGCTAATCAATAGATGATTCAGTGTGGAGGCAGGGCTGTGGCAGGAAAAGTCCAGAATTCAGAAACTGACCTAGAATCAGAACTCGTCAAGTGGGTAACCAAACAGCAGAGTCTTTGCCATAAGGCGACCACCACCTACTCCCTCATCAGGCCTTCACCAAGACCACTGTGGCCACAGCAACTTTGGCAACGGGGTCCCTCCTATCTGCCCTAATGTAAGGCCCTTCCATTTTTCAAAAACCCGACTCGGATCGCATCAGAGCTGCTAAGTCCATTCGGTGGCATCCCATTCCTTTTAGCCTAAGCAGGGATGCCCTTGAATGCCCCTGGGGCCTGGACAGGATGCAAAGCCACCTGCCACCCCGTCTCCTCTCTCCCCTCTTCTCTCACACTCTCCCTCTCGCACTTTGTATTCCAGCAAACTTAAATTCTTCCCATTCCCCAAACATTCAACCCCACAGTTGCTGTTGATACGACACCCTCATAAATGCTTTGAACGTTCGGCATCCGGTGCAGGCTCAGGTCTCAGCGTGAACGGGGTGCACGTCCTGGGAGAGGGGCTCCGTGACAGCTGATGGGTCGGGTCTCCCCTGCCGGTGTTCGGCCACACTGATCTCATGTCTCTACAATTACTTAATCTGTTCTCTCTCTTCCAGTCCATTATTTCCATGAAGGTGGCAACTCTGGCTACCAAGGTCACCACTGTTCCTCCAAGACCTTGCCCCATGACTGCAACATGATAGAAGCAACTTAAAAAAAAGTTAGATGAATATACTGTCCTGCCTAACACAACCGACAAAATATGAGTGCCATAATTCTCATGTGAGCACTCTGGTTAAGCTGAGAACCTTTCCCTTACTGTACCCTGAAAAATACCTTGAATACATTTAGTATCTTTAAGTGATTACATCCCATAAAAGAATAAACCCCCAAAACTGTTTAATTCAGAAAAACACAGAATACAGGCTGATTAAAGCACTAACTTTATTTCTAACTTTTCGACCAATATCATTTGAAGAAAGAACACAAATAAAAACAAGGTACTATTGTAACACATCAAGAAATGACTTTATCCAAATGGAAGATATGCTTATCAATCCATATATTAGTAACTTACACACTTATTATCAAATATGACAAAAAACCACAAAATAGTCTCTCGAAATCTCAACCAAGCTTCTGGTTTACCATACGTGTCACTTCCATGACTACCAACCACACATATAAAGAGACTAGGAGAAATTTTATTGGAGATGATTTTCCAGAAAATTTACAGAATTAATAAGGCAAAGTAAGTTAAATAAGGCATAGGCAACAAGGGGGCCCTGAATTTGCTCTGGAAAGGCTGCCTAAGGCACTACCAAAGTAGACAGCTGTAAATCCCTGATCTGACTTTAACTTTTTCTGATCTTAAAATTTTCAATTTCAAGCACAAGGTGACATGCCCATGCTAATTGCTATTCTCTCAGTACAGGCAGACGTGAGAAATATTACATCCATCCAAGGCATTGCCCCCCTCGTATATGTTTGTAATGTGCCTGTTTGTATGAGGTGTGAAAGTCAACTTGGCTATTTTTTCTTTAAATGCATTTTAAGGACTAATGGCACTGGAATGAATGGTTGCACTAAAGGAAAAAGGGATATTTTCATATAAAACAATACTAAATCAGCCTGTGATGACGCAAAGTGTTGAAGCTATAAGAATTTTATAAATGATCATTTAGAAATTATAAACGCTTTTATTCAACACTGCAAAAAGGTATCAGTTCCCCTAATCTATGGGAATCACAGGTCTTATGAATAATAGCACTTACTGATGAATCAAATAAAAAATGCATAATATAAAATTAATTTTCAAAAGGGAACAATTCTGGTTAAAATCAGAATATAAAATTATGAAGAACAAATCAATGACAGTGGTGACAGGACACTGATTTGGCCGATGAAACAGTGAATGCTTCTGACCAGCAGTCCCCAGGTGCCCTGTGCAGGCGGCCCCAGGGCTGCCAGGATGGGGTTCCGGTGAGGCCTGGACCCCGCCCCAGCTTCACACGAGAACCTCTGCTTCTGTCTTGCAGTATACCAAGATCACATGCAAATCGTTTCTGTTAAAGGCCGTGTATGTTTAAAAAAGAAAATTCTGAAAACCAAAGCAAAATATATATGCTGTTCCCCAGCACACAAAGAGAACTGAAAGTAGGACATCTTAGACACAAAGGCTGCAAACTCCTGGAAGAATCAGCAGTTTCCTCTTCTCCTGACTGCTGTCAAAATGACTTGTCATATCTAATGAGTCATACTATAGGGTAACAGACGACTAGTTAATAAGTACCATCAGGTTAACAACACACATCCAGAGGCCAGCTAGCTGAGTGGGAAAGTGTTAACCACTCGCCAGGGGCGGGCACCCACTATGGTCAGCAGACCCCCTCTCAGCCTGACCTGGGCAGTGAGCGGCTTCCAAGAAGCCAAAAGCCATTCATGGCTGAGGGCTCACTTCCTTCAAATATTTCAGGGGACAAAAGACCGGTGCGGCAGCACATTTTCAGTAAGACTGGAAGGCACGTCAGCCCAGCACAGGCTGCATCCACTTTCGGATCCGTGACCGACACGCAATCCTCAGTAACCAGATGTTACTTCACGACCGCCAGCACACAGACATGCATAGTACCTGGCACACAGGTCCTCAGTAAAACCTTAATCTATTCTGAAAAGGTAATGTTTGCTAAGGATTATATTCCAAAGTGTAAACATTAGGGAAAAAAAACACTAAAAAAAAACAAGCATGGAAAGTCCACTCTATCCTATGCAGCAGTTGGATTTTTTTTTTAAGTTATAATAGGTTTTTGCTTAATACCATACATTCTGGGCTTAGGGACCAGCATGTTATTAAAATGTAAAATCAGATTTTGATTAATAACCATTATCATGAGTTTTAAAAAATCAGAGTAAAAAATCACTTTAACAAAAAAAGGAGCAAATATCTAAATGAACCTATATAAATGTAGAAATCAATGTATGTGACCTTTGCAAGGAAAATATAAAGCTTGCCTTTTTTAATAAGTAAAGTCTTTCATTAACTAACAGAAAGTGGAATTCCGAATTTCCCCTTATATGTTTGGTCCTTATAGCTTTCCTGGACAAACCCAGTCCTACCCATTTTAACAAGCTCCAGTTGAAATCATCTAATAATGCTGAGTCTAGGACAAGCTATCATTAATGCACATACAGAATCCCCAGTGTCACGTACAATCAATGAAAAGGTCAAATCTGACCATGTTTACAGTATTAAATAGTGAAAATGAAAGATCTAGGAAGGCAAATAAAATGGCTTACAGGAAGTTCCTTTTAGTTGTTGATTTTACAGCTTTAAGAACTGAATATGTATGTGTCTTCCTTTCTGATTTGGGACTTTTCATCAAGTCTTATGAGGATGCCTTCTGTTTTGAACTGTGCATGTCTAAGTGGCAGCAAAACTCAAGCACAAGTGAAGGTAGTTTCATCCCACGGAAAAGCATAAAATATAGTTCTAGATACAAATGCAGTACCATCTAATTTAAGAAACTCTGGTCATCTCGTGTGGACATCGGCTTATAAGACGTATATCGCCTAGAGCAAAGCACAGCAACCTGTAAATCGCATCATTCCAACAATTTCCCATTCTTTCTATTGACAAACATTGAAAAATAGCATTTTCATCATATGAAAGTAAACAACCACAAGAACGTGTACGTTTCTCACACCGGTTTCTAATCCAAACAGCCTCACCGCAATTACTGTAAATCACTGGCAATCACTGAGTTGATTGGGCAAAGACTAAGTTAGCACTTTCCTCCAAAAAAAGTATAAAAAGAATGCTTTAAATAGACATACTCCATAGAGAGCTAGGTTTGCATTGTAAATCGTAGGGTTTGTGAGAAGGGTGTAAAATGACAGATTCACACTTTGGGATGGAGAGAAATCTGTTGCTCCACACAGCGCAAAGAATTCTGCTCGGACAACCAGAGCTCCTCTCATTTCGTAGCCGGGTTCTTGGGAGGAAGGAGTTTGTATGTGTTGAAGTAGCCCACCACCTGCTGGGGGACCTCCGCCAAGACGCTCTGAGCAAGTGCTTCTTTTGGAGCCTGTGAACAGATAAAATCAAAGCAATTTTATTAGCAACCAAGTTTTTAACTGGGATTTTGATAAAAGACTAAGAATTCCTCACCCACCAGGAAAAAGCAGTTAGTTTCCAGTTTCTAGGCTTGTATCTTGTCTCGAGAATACGCCACAAAACACAACAAACCGTTACTTGGGAATGCTTTAGTATGCTCACATTTAACAAGTCCTTTTTTGGTGCCTGCATTCTGGCACTTAATGATGTTGTGTTCTTTTGCTTTTCAACTTTTAAATGTGGATCTTTCATTCTCTGGGTATTAATTTTTTTAACTTTTTATTTTGAAATAATTACAAACAGTGCAGAGAGGTCCCATGTACCCATTACCCAGTTTCCTCCAAAGGTAGCATCTTATATAACTTTAGTACAATAACAAAACTAGGAAGCCAACATTGGTACGGTTCTCAGAACTTATTCAGATTTTACCAGTTTTACATGTACTCATTTGTGTGTGTGTGTGTGTGTGTGTGTGCCTGTGTGTATATAGTTACATGTAATTTTATCATGGGGGTATATCTGTATAGGGAGAAGGCAATGGCACCCCACTCCAGTGCTCTTGCCTGGAAAATCCCATGGACAGAGGAGCCTGGTAGGCTGCAGTCCATGGGGTCGCGAAGAGTCGGGCACGACTTCACTTTCACTTTTCACTTTCTTGCACTGGAGAAGGAAATGGCAACCCACTCCAGTGTTCTTGCCTGGAGAATCCCAGGGACAGGGGAGCCTGGTGGGCTGCCATCTATGGGGTCGCACAGAGTCAGACATGACTGAAGCGACTTAGCAGCAGCAGCATATCTGTATAACCACCATCACAATCAAGACACAGAACAGTTTCACCATCACAAAGATCCCTAACACCGCCACCTTTTTTAATATACACCCACCTCATTCCCCTCCACCCACTCCCACTCATACATTGGCTGGTGGGAATGTAAAGCTATGACATAATTTTACATAATTATGTAAATGACATGATTTACATTATATGACATTTTTGTCATATTCAGATTTCACCAGTCTGTGTGTACACAGTTATATGTCATTTTATCATCAGCGTCTATCAGTATAATCACCATCACCATCAAGATACAGAACAGCTTCATTATCACAAACATCCCTAACATTGCCACCTTTGGCATACACACCCACCTCATTCCCCTCCATCCATTCCCACGCACACCCCAGCTGGTGGGAGTGTAAAAGGACATAATTATGCCAGAAAAGTTCATAAGTTTCTTTAATGACTAAAATGCAACAGCCATACAACTCAGCAACTGAACTTACGGGTATTTATCCCAGAAAAATAAAAACTTATGTGCACACAACAACCTGTACATGAATGTTTATAGCAGCTTTGTGTTTGACACATGAGAACTGGAAACAATTGAAGATGTCCTTTAATGGGTGAATGGTTAGACTGGTATACCCATACCCCAGAGTACTACTCAGCAATAAAAAAGGAATATATTCAACAAGTGGTAAGACTCTTAAGAAAATTAAGCTGAGTGAAAAAACGCCAATGCAGAGGTTATATACTATGCAATTTCATTTATATAACAAATGCAAAAACATAGAAATGAAGCCAGACTGGTGGTTGCCAGGGGTTAAGCAGGGCGTGAAGGTGGCCATGAAGTGGTGTGATTGTAAAAGGGCTACATGAGGAAGTCTGCTGTGATGGACCTTGATTGTATCAATGTCAATATCCTGGTTATGATTCTGGAGCATAGTTTTACAAGATGTTACCATTAGAGTCATCCGGGTAAAACAGTCTCCTCAGAGGTTTTTCATCAAATCAACTTCTAGTTTGGTAAATTCATCATATATTTTTAAAACAGCAGTCATAACAACATCATTTTAAATAATTTATCATAAGGTCTATAAGAGGCACACAAGAATGCAACCTGAAAACAAAAAAGCCAAATCTAATCAAGCTTCTTCAAATGGAAAATTCACACACTCTATTAGCTCAGTGTTGAAGAATCTGCAGGAGACCTGGGTTTGATCCCTGGGTCAGGGAGATCCCCTGGAGGAGGAAAAGGCAACCAACTCCAGTCTTCTTGCCTGAAGAATCTCATGGACAGAAGAGTCTGGTGAGCTGCAGACCACGGGGCCAAGAGTGGGACACCACTCAGCATATATGCATGGCGACTCCAGACATCTACTCTTAACTGCCCGGCTATGGACAGGCAGAGTCTCTGTTCAAAAGCCTTGGAGCGCGTGAGGGGCAGGGAGGCATGGTACTCACATTCTGGAACTGCCTGAAAGGCACAAACTGGACAATATCCCTGATGGCTACTTCGCCCGTTGGGGAGCGGAGGCTTCCGCCGTCACCATCTAGGAACTCCATGGCACCAAAGTCCGCACCTCCAACCCCGACAATGATGATGGACATAGGCAGCTTGGCAGCGTTAACAATGGCCTGTCTGGTCTCATCGAGGTCTGTGATCACGCCATCGGTAATGATCAAGAGCACAAAATATTGCTGCCAAAAAAAGACAATAATGTCCGCTGAGCAAGCTGAGCTCCCCAAGAATAAAAGCAACGGTTAATGACATCTCCTGCCTGATGAGTCATTTCGTCGCTCATTTTCCTTGTCAGTCTCTACCCAGGATACCATCTATATGAAATCTTCTAAGATTCTCTGATGACAAGGAAATTAACTGATACAAAAACTGTAAGTTAATTAAAAGTGCAACAGACCACAGAAGAAGGCTGGCAAAAATACACAGAAGCAAGATGAAAGTTAGCATAGAAACATTTTGATTGAACTGGAAGATTGGATATGTCAAAGTACCTGTCAAGGGAGCAACTGGCAACAACTACATTCTTCAAAGATCAAATATGGAAGTAGAATTGTTTATCAAGCTAAAAGACACTTTTGAATAAATGGATATGGTTCAGGGAGGGGCAGAGGGGAATCTTTCTCTCAATCCTGCCATCTCTGCTAAATCATTTTAGAGAGTGATAAAATGTGACATAAAGTTGTGACTCCATCTTTTGGGTCATTTACGTCTGGAATGGAAAGAAGAATTATAATAGTAGCAATCATGTGCTGAGTGTTTATGGTTTATCTCCTCACACTCTTTCAATAACTGTATGAGGCGGTTATCCCTGCCTTATTTCTGAAGATACTGAAGCTGAATGAGGTTCGTTCTCCAGGGTCAAAGAGGCATTTTGCAACAGCAACTGAAGTGGTAAGTCTCCTCAGGCCTTAACTTGCTGCTGCTGCTACTGCTGCTAAGTCGCTTCAGTCGTGTCCGACTCTGTGCGACCCCATGGACGGCAGCCCACCAGGCTCCCCTGTCCCTGGGATTCTCCAGGCAAGAACACTGGAGTGGGTTGCCATTTCCTTCTCCAATGCATTAAAGTGAAAAGTGAAAGTGAAGTCGCTCAGTCGTGCCCGACTCTTAGCGACACCATGGACTGCAGCCTACCAGGCTCTTCTGTCCATGGATTTTCCAGGCAAGAGTACCGGAGTGGGGTGCCATTGCCTTCTCTGCTTAACTTGCTAAATCTACTCAAAAAAAAATTTTTTTTTTCAGAACCTACCCAGGAAAATGATTTCAAAAGATAGAGAACAAACTCATTAAGTATAAAGGTTGTTTTGCTGTTCTCTTGTTTTTAATGATCACCGATTTAACAGATGTTACTCCCAAACCAAGGAGGACACATCATTGCTTCATGCCCTGTGTTTGCATCTCGACAGACCAAATAAACAGGAAAATGGCACTGGGAGCAACTACCAGCCTACGTCCTCCCTGCCCCCTGGCAACAGGGCACTCACAGAAGCTGTCCGTTGCTGTGTGGCTGCAGCAGCAAACCTGGCCACGTGATTTATGATTGGAGAAAAATTAGTCGGTCCATAGAGTCTTATCTGAGGAAGGCAAGCCCGATATGCCTCTATAATGCCTTGGACTCCTAGATTTAAAAAAAAAGCAGGATTAAAAATTCTCAAGCACAATTTATTTGTCTACTATTCACCATAGTGGTTGGTTTAATTTATATACTAACATACAGTGCTTTAAAGAGTCAAAAGTTCCATATTTAGGAGTTCTCTAAGGTTATATATTACAAAGCTCCATAGTGATGCTCCATCACACACACAAAAAAAACCTGTAAACTTTACTCTCCCCCAGTAGAAGGCATTTGCTTTCACCTCAGCCAAATTATTCATTAGTCTTCAGTAGGGTTGTTATACTGTTTAATTTTGATATGTTTTGAGAACGAGACTCTGACGGAAAAAGAACCATGCAAAAGATGCTGCAACATACAACTGATGACAAGGTAAGAAAAAGCAGCTGATAAAAATGGAAAACCTTTGCATATATGACCAGAGGTTCTACAAAAATGTCAGATAGCTATAAGCTTAATGTCAATTCTAGCCAAGGGTTTATTCGATAACTTACAGATTAAGCATGGTATAGGAGACTGTACTAATTGCAAGTGTTCACTTCCAGGTTGTTTATCACATTTTGCTGCAGAAACACTCAAGCGTGTGTTTGTGGGCTGCAGCTTAGGCCTGCGGCGAAGCTTTGCCCAGTGCAAGTGAACAGACACGACAGCCAAGTCTAAGCAGAGGTTTCAAGAACCGCTGCCGGTTTTTGCCAGCTCTCTTGCTTCCCCCCCTGCTATGGGAACAGCGTATTCCAGACTGCCTGAGACCCAGAATGAGAAGGAACAGGGGACTGCAGCGGTCTAGCCAAGAGTCGAGTGACTTGTCAAGTGAGCAAGACATAGATCATTGTCATTACAAATTACCGAGACGTGGAGACTGTTGATTACTTCAGCACAGCCTATCAAGAGCTGAACAGCATCCCTGATTAAGGCACTGCTGATTAATCTGCCCTTAATACACAACAGAGTGTGTGGGATGCAGGTACGAGACTAGAAAGCCTATAGAAACTCCCCCACAGTCCTTTGCCGAGAGTATCAAGAAAATCTTAAAAGACTTTTTAATGTCAACCAAAACAGGTGTCCTGTTTTTAAAATTTCCCAGAGAACACAGATTAATAAGGAGGAGCAGCATATATTTGGTTTAAAAGCTTAACAAGATCAACTCTCTCCACTTAGAATTTGCGAGCCAATAAACTCCTTAGGCACTTTGAATTTAAGAATAAGTGGTCTTATGAGCTACCTTTGAGAATGTAGCTAATTCATACATAGAGATGATTTTACATGCATAAGGTGAGGCTGTAACTAGTGGTTAGTCAGTCCAGTAGTAACAAAAGTAATATTAACATAAGCCAGCAGCAGGATCTTTTTGTAATGATATATGCTACAGAAAAATTGAACCCATAACCAAAGCAACAGTAATATTTTCTTCCATTTCTATCATCTAGCTTGCTTTTCAATAAGGTATACGAAGCTATTAAATGTTTTCATAAATATCAACAGCCTTCAATTCCTCAACTAAAACTGAATTATGCAAGTATCTTTCCATTGCATTAAAGGAAAAACTGAGATTTTTTTTATGGGCAACTAAATTCAATGACTAATTAAGAGAAGGGGCTTAAACTTCCTTGTCTTAAAATAAAGTTGTATTGTTTTCTGTGTGACATTTCCTTTGTCTGAAACCAAAACGATTCTTTCTTTTGTCCAGACTAAACCGAAAGCAGAAAAGCTGCACTTCGTGACAGCCCACAGACGGGCTCTTATTACTCAGAGTGGATGAACTTCTAAAACGAATCATCCCAATATCTGTCATCCATATTTACTTGCAAAACATAAAATCTAATTAAAGCAAATTCTAAAAACTGTTCCAATTTCATCATAAGCATGAAGCACATTTTTAAAAAGAAAAAAATTACTGAAAAAAAAATAATGGCTATTTGTTGTGGGTATGAAGTGCCCATGCCCATTCTATGGGCTGACTTTGCACTCTTTTGACAGTGTCCTTTGATTTACAGAAGTTTTAAATTTTAATTAGTCTAATGTATCTATTTTTTCTTTTGTTCCCTGTGCTTTTGGTATCATATCCAATAAATCATTGCCAAATCCAAAAAAAAAAAAAGAAAAATATTCCCAGTTTCATATGGCTAGGGATATAAAAGGTCACAACCACAGCCACTGAACGTGCATAAAGGGACACTGAATTAGTATGAGAGAAGAGTTCTGCAAAAAAGGAGAAAATCCTAATACAAACTACTCCCAACAAAATATTCATGCTCTTCTACTTTATGAATATCATTTAAGAAGAGGAGGGAAGGACATCCTCTTCTATTAGAAATCTATATATCTTGCAACTGTTGAAAGGACCCTTTGCAGAAAATTAGCTTAGGGTCTACACTTTTATGCCTCTGCCCCTACCTCTTTCCCTCCTCCAAACTGTTCAGTTTTATATTAATTTTGTGGGAGATTTGGCATTGCTCAATATGGTAAAATGGAGAAAGAAATGACAACCAACTCCAGTAGTCTTGCCTGGAGAATCCCAGGGACGGGGGAGCCTGGTTGGCTGCCATCTGTGGGGTCGCACAGAGTCAGACATGACTGAAGCGACTTAGCAGCAGCAGCAGCAGTAATATAGTGAAAAGGAAGAGGCACTGGGATATTTGAGGGATAAACAGAAAAGAGGAATGACAGCAATATTTGTGCCTGTTTTCTACGCAAAGGAAAGCTACTCCTGGAGCTTAATTCTGTGTTTCTTTAGCCTACCTCCACCTCCTTACAGAACCTGTGTAACAAGTAATTAGATGCTGGACACTTTCTTCATAGAAAGTCAACTGTTAATCTGAGAAAAAACACCTACATATTAAATGATTCATTTTATTGAAGATTTATTCTTAAATCAACTTATATCTGAATATAAAATGATTACTCTTATTGATCTACCATCAAGACTGAGAAATCTTTTATTCTATTAGACTTCTTAAGGTAGATGAATTTAGCCTGCAGTCTTCATCATTATCATAGTGATTTGCCTTCTTACTACACTAACCACCAACTTGGTGTAAAATTCTACTTTACGTGATAGGAAATTCAATATGTCACAAAGAGAAACCTAGAAAGGAAATCTGAGTAGCTTCCAATCATAGAGAAAAAACAACTGACAAAGACTGAGCAAGGCTTTCAGTTTAAAAATCCATGTTGATTTTTAACTTACCATTACAGTAGGGATTGGATGGATTAAAGTTTATTGGAAATTCATGAGAAACCTGTCAAGAGATGAAAGAAGGACTGATGAGGCTTGTTTTGCTTTGCTAGGAGGCAAACCTTCACAATGAAGAGTTCTTCCTACCTGCCACTGAGGTGGGACCTGTGCTCCAAAGCCAAAAGCTGGAAACATCTTATCACTAAAATGAAAATTTGAAAAAAGCAAAAGGTCATTTGTATCTTTACTCATAATAAGACAATATGAGCTTACTTTTAAAAAATTCAAAATCTTAGAAAAATATAAAAATAAAACAAAGACTAGAACTAATGTTAATATTTGGAAACTCTCATCCTAAAATTTTTCTGTGCATTGAAGGAATTTAAAGTCTTTCTATACGTATTTATTAATATGGACTTTATGACTCAGATAGTAAAGACTCTGCCTGCAATGCAGGAGGCCTGGGTTCCATCACTGGGTTGGGAAGATCCTCTAGAGGAGAAATGGCGATCCACTCCAGTACTCTCGCCTGGAAAGTTCCATGGACAGAGGAGCCTGGCGGGCTCCCCTCCATGGGGCGGCAAAGAGTTGGACACAGCTGAGCGACTAACACTTAACATACCTCTACTTCTGTATCGTTTATCATTTCACTAAATAAATATGTAAATAAATTAATAAAGCTTTAAAACGCACAAGGTTTTCATTTGTCTACAAAAAAATACTCATTTGACAGTGAAACGTGACCTCAACTGATAAGAGGTTATTTTTAGCCTGTATTTATACCACTTAATATGAATAAGACATCATACGTTTGGCCACAGAAATATGGTACAAATGCTACACATCCTAAAACTCTCCATTTCTGCAGCAAAACGTATGAATATTTGGCCCAAGGGTTTAGAGATAATTTGGACAGAATATACAACACACCAGGAGAGTGGCTGCCAAGCGTTCCACTGTACGGAGATTCTCCCCAACGGACAGACACCAACGGCTTGCCACAGTAGAACGCTGTAATGATGATACTAACATTTCTACTAGCGGGATTCCTTTTTATATTAATTCTCAATGGTTCTTTTTGCACTGAGGATAGAGCCTGTGTCACCGATGGCACAGTGGTTTTCCCAGTTGACAGTCTGCCTTTAACTTTAAGAGAGCTTCCCTTTGCCGGCTATTAACATTAATGACTGTGAACACCCAAAACTTCTTTCATGATTGTTGCCTTCTCGGTCTTGCTTAAAGGCTGTCCTCACTGCAATATTACAGACAATTCACATATATGTTCTCTTAGAACGTCCAAGCCTTGATCTTGATATTGAACGTGGAATTCAGCGGGAGTGGCATGTGAAGCAGGAACGGCTCACGTGGACCCACCAGGTTCCACCTCTCCCCCTTTAACACTGGGCCCCTGGGCCCCTGGTGACATGGCCCGACCCAGCCTCTCCGGGCTGGCAGTGGTCAGGGGTGAGGTTCTGGCCGGATGTGTGAGAGGAGGGCTTTGCAGCCCCTTCCGAGTCGCACCCTCGGGGGAGCACGCGCCGCCTCAGTCCCTGTGTCCCCCTCCCACCGGCGGGAGAGGATGAGGACTCGGACCCAGGGCGGCCGCTCTGCGGCATCACGGCCCTCTCAGCCCTGAACGGCTTCTCTCTAGACGTGCAAGAGGAACGAGACACAGATCTCTATTTTGTCAAAATCACGGTGTGCTGGGGTATCTGTTTCAGCAGTTCTGTCCATAGTCTGTACAAGTATCCTAACATATACAAGCACAAGTCAGGGATTCAAATCCAGTTCATGTTAAGTTTGACAGTTGTTACAACCCCTTTCCCTCAAAATGCCATCTCTATCATATACTTAAATTCACAGACATTCTTCGGTCTGTTTCAAGACTGCGTGTTTCTACTGGTCATGCAGTAGTTCCATAGTCTTAATATATACTTAAGATTGTGCACATGAAACATACATAATGTTGCCGTGCTGTGCTTAGCTGCTCAGTCGTGTCTGACTCTGCAACCCCATGGTCTGTAGTCCTCCAGGCTCCTCTGTCCATGGGATTCTCCAAGCCAGAATACTGGATTGGGTTGCCATGCCCTTCTCCAGGGGATCTCCCCACCCAGGGATGGAACCCACATCTCCCGCATTGCAGGCGGATTCTTTACAGCTGAGCCATCAGAGAAGCCCAAAGTGAAAGTGTTAATCACTCAGTCATGTCTGACTCTGTGACCCCATGGACTCTAGTGCCAGGCTCCCCTGTCCATGGAATTCTCCAGGCAAGAATACTAGAGTGAATAGCCATGGAGTGGGTAAGTAAAAGTGAAAGTGAAGTCGCTCAGTCATGTCCAACTCTCTGCAACCCCATGGACTGTAGCCTACCAGGCTCCTCCGTCCATGGAATTTTCCAGACAACAGTACTAGAGTGGGGTGCCATTCCCTTCTCCAGGGGATCTTCCTGACTCAGGGATCGAACCTGGGTCTCCCACATTGTAGGCAGATTCTTTACCATTTGAACCACTAGGGAAATAAGTCATATATATGTATATATACATATCAAGTTTTAATATCTGCAAGCACAAATTTCCCTTTTTTTTTTCCCCTGAAAAACTTGGCTATTCTGATTCATTTTACCCTCTAGAAAATTATAAGAATTATTTTGTCAAGGTTCCATTGGAATTCTGATTAAAACTGACTAATCCAGAGAGAAACGTTATATTTTCATCATTGTGACATCTGCCTATCTAGAATCGTGACGTATCTTTCCTTCTTTGTCCCTGGGTATAATTCTGTAGTTTTATCTCACTAAATATCCTAGACCTTTGCCTAAGTTTATTCTCATTTTTTATTGCATTATGAACTGTGATCTTTTATTCACTATAGTTTCTTCAATTGGTTTTTGCTGGTTCATGAAAAATTGCTGATTTTTTATTTTATGTTGTATGTCACCACCTTTTGAATTTTCACTACTTTCTAACATTTTTCACTTGATTCTCTCAGCTTTGAATTCATTCCTCATTTATGTATGAAGCTGTCTTGGCTGGTGCCTTTGTGAGAAGAGCTCTTTGACCAGTTCCTGGTCTGACGAGGTTCTCTGCCTCTTTGAGCCAAGTTTGGTAATTTGTAGCTTTCTAAAAGAATCATCCTTCAACCTAGATTTTTTCACTGAAATAGTATAACATTTTACCAAACATTAACATACAATGTTTAATGATTTTTCTTCTGAATTTATGTTTATGATCTCTGTCTCATTACTAATATTCTACACATTTTCTCTTTTTCTTGGGGATCGGTATTACCAAAGGTTTCCTTAAATTTTGTTGAACTTGCAAAGAACCACCTCATCATTTAATTTATTAACTTGGTGTGTGTAAGTCATCACTTTGTGTGTTTGGAGGAAGCAGAGCACAGCAGAGTGGTAAGGACAAGTCTCCGGAGCCAGAGAGCCCAGGCGCGGTTCTGTGTCTGCCGTTACCCGCTGAGGGACCCTGGACCCGTGACTTTAGCCTTGCTGCCTCAGGCTTCTCATCTGTAAAATGAAGCTGATGATGCCACCTATCTCAGAACCAAGCATGAGGATTAGGTGAAGATCATATAGAAAGGATCTAAAATGTTCCCTGGCATATGACAGCTACACGTGTGTGGGATCTCCCACTATCACTGTGTGTATATTTTTCTTTCTATCCCTGAATTTTATTTTGTTGAAAAGCTAGTTCATTTATATTCAATTCTTTTTTAAAAATAAAAGTGGCAGAAATCTCCCTTTATAAAGATGCCTGGGTACTGCCTGGGTACCTCAGTTGGAAGAGTAATCAGATTTTTAATCAGAGGGCCTAGGTTCAAGTCCCTGGAGATGCTTTAAAAAAGAAAAAGAAAAAAATGAAAGAAAAGGAGTCCCCTGGTGGTCCAACGTTTAGGACCTGACGCTTTCACTGCTGCGGGCTGGGGAACTGTAAGCTGCTGGAGACCATGTATAGTCTTCTCAATACCCTTTATTTCTAGACAGTCTGCTTTTACACTTTGATTTCCTCTTTGATCTAAGAACTACTTAAGAGTTTTTTTAATTTTCATATGGTAAGCTTTTTTTAGTTAACTTTTTGTTTTAACTTCCAGGAAGCAGTCTGAAAAAGTAACCCTGTAAATTTACTACTTTTTTAATCTAAGGCCCATTACAACTGTGTTTCTTTGAAATTTTTATCATATTTCTAGCTATTTTCAATTGAAATACAGTGATACTCTATTACTAACCATATCCACGCTTATATTTTCATTTTGGATTATATAACAAGTAACAAAGTGTCTATAAAGTAATTTTTAAATTGTATTTAATGAGTTTTGTCTTAAATTCTATTAGGCTGGTATTGGAACTGCTACCCTTGCCTTAAATTTGTTTGTTTAAGAATTTCATCTAAATGGCATGACAGAGTAATGGAAAGCTCCATCAGTATGTATGGACTTTTATCATAAAATGATAGACAAAAACAAGTGAAAATGTATACTGTACCCCAAGAGATACAGAACAAAAAATTAATAATGTGGATTTTTTTTCTGTTTAGTACACCTTCAGAAGGAGCTATTTTAATCTATTCAAAATCTATCCACTGAGAATCAATTCAAAATATTTCGTAGCAATTATATCAAGTTATCCTGTAGCGCTTGTTGAAAATCACCATTAAGAAACTAATTTGACAACAACTGCCTAGAAAATAGACATATTAAAAATTAGTGTCTATGAGTGTTTACAAAATTGTCTTCTGGACTTCAACCACAGAAATAACTTATCCCTAATGAGTAAGCCCCAAGAAAACCAGATCAAAGAAACAAAAGCCTTGCCAACAGTCAGCTGTTAGAGAAGGACTCTACACATAATACATTATAACTAATCACAGCCAGAGATTAGAGGTCAAAGGTAAACACTGACTGTTCACAAAGGGAAAAATAGAAAAGATAAGACAAGAGGAATTTTAAGGATAAAGTTACTTCTCCCCAGCGCCGTTATCCCATCAGCTAATCAGAGGACCAGCAGAAGGTACAGACGCTGCCGTTTCTGGGGAGATGCGCACTGGCGTCACTGGAGGCATACTCACGCATCGTAGTCTTGAATGACCAGGCCCACAGACCAGATTGCAGTCAAATACTCATTAACACCATCGGGGCTGATGTAGTGAAGGGAGTTGGGAGAGCGCGGATCACCGTTGGAGCCAGTGAAGTCCACTCCCACCTGCCAACAACAATTGTGGTTCTTACTAAGGGGAAGGCAGGGCATCCTCGCTTGGTGTGGGCCTTACTAAGGGGAAGGCAGGGACATCCTCGCTTGATGTCCAGGAAAACACACACTGAACGCTGACCACTCATCCCTGAGCCCGCTGCTTGGATTGGCCAACAACTCCCTGAGCAAACAGGTATTTTCATGACAATTAAACAACGCTGACCACTCATCCCTGAGCCCGCTGCTTGGATTGGCCAACAACTCCCTGAGCAAACAGGTATTTTCATGACAATTAAACAATTACAGCCTCAACCTGAACAACCTGCTATTCCTAATTTTCTAGACGTCTTAAATCATAGATTATTATATCTATGACTTTAGACATAGCGGACTTTTTGGTACGTTTGGTTAATGTTTTTTATCACTTAAATTACTGCAGGATAATCACTGATTTATACACATGTGCTTTTTTGCAGGTGGAAAAGGTATTATCAACAAGGACAAAAGCTTCTGGGTGAACCTAGACAAACTCTCTGCAGAGACCATATTCAACAGATTGTGTCCATTTCATCACAAAGTCAGTTTGGCAGTAAAAGAAAGAACACTGTAAAATAGAGGGGAAAAGCCACACACTATCGTCTACTGTGAAAAATCCAGTGTGTTACTCACAGTAAAATTCAGCTGGCAGCCTCCCATGATATAGTCGAGGAATGTACATTCCACTGTAATCTAAAAATAAATAGTAAACAAAATTAAAACTTTCCTACTTTTTAAGAGAAGCAAAGAGCTCCCTGGCATACATTTTTAATCATTTATAAACTGAACAGCACAAGATATAAACACATAGAACCCACCCCTACATTTGAATTTAAAGCAACCTACCCCTACATGTCATGAATCTGTAAGAGTCAAGATAATTATAGCATGTTAAGATTAGAATATCAATAGCCAAAGATGAAATGCACTGGTTTTAAGAAACTAGTAATGAGTTTAATATGTTGAGACTTTAATAAGTTTAAAAACAAAAGCAAAAACTCCCACTCATTTAAGAAATCTCTTGGATTTTTCCCCTTCACTCATAACATCTTGTCTTGAAATTATAACCAGGACTGACGCGCTGAGTTAAGTCATCTCCACTGATGCACCAGAAGAACACCAATGGTGCCTGGAATTTCCTAAGATACTGAAAAACTTTAATTTGTCCTTTGTTAGAGAGCTGTCAAACCTTGGAAGCAAAGTTACTTGAAATATTTCTCTACTATTTCCTATTTTCTTCTCTAAAGGGGCCCAGATGCTCATGTAATTTTCAACTGTTCAAAGTGCTTGTGTGATATATACCATATTCATAGAAGAACTTAAAATGTGGTCTCATTACACTATAAGCTGTCAAGAGCAACCGACCTCACACTGCTTCACACTGATAACCCCTGAATTCTTGTAGCTTTTCTTCTTTTGCCTCTTTTTTTCATTTATGCATTCAAATTCAACCTGTAGGAAGAAAAGACAAAATGTTCAATATTATTAGTGATATTGGAAAATGCTCATGTAAATTTAAGTGAATGACTTTTTTCTCTTAGAATCAAACCATCTACTGATATAGGTCTGTTACAAAGTACAACTGTGAAACGATTGTACACTATATTATATATATGAAATATTTATCAGTCACGTTTCCTAAAAGCACTTCTAAAACTTTGTACCTTTTAAATAGTTTCTAAGTATAAATATTTCCTTTGTAGATCATTTCCTTCTAAACGCTCCAAGTAATCATCTTTTTTCTTTATAACAAAAGAAATGAAATATTATTTTTAGCTGTTACTCACACAAAGCACAAAAACACACTGCTTAGAAAAGAAAAAAAAGCAACCATCAGAAAACAGAAGTATATGAAGCCCAACTCCATGGTAAAATACGCAGCAAAGACTATCCCTTTCCACTGGGAATATGCAGAGAAACAGATCTAATGTCTTCTTCCCACAAACAGACCATCTTCCCTTCCAACTCCTACCCACTATGCCTCTGGAAGGCTTGGCTCAAGTCATCCTTCTCCATAGCATCAGCTCCTGTTCTAGTCTTCTCTGATCTCTCTCATTAAGCTTCCACAACTACATAAAACTTACATACTTGGCATTAATCTCAACTGTTTCATTTCATTAATTTTTTCCACTGCTAGGGTACAGTCACTTCCAAGTTATACCCTGAAATTCTCACTGTCTTGCCTAGTAATAAGAGACACTCAGTGAATGCTGGATAAGTCACCTCTTCTGGTCAATAGAAAGCAACTTACATACTTTAGCAAGAGGCATTACTAATTTTCTAAGATTCAAACATTTAAAAATACCTTTGAAACAATGATACCAAACAAAATGATGTTAAAAAAAAAAAATCTCTTGATGGTTCAGGATCCTGCCAGAGTTTCAGTCATTATCATACACACTAATTATTGAATATTAGAGATGCAGAAATGCCCTGAACAGAATTCTTATTGGTAAAAGGCTACATTACTTCACTTCATTTATCCACATTTTTACAGTATCCACCCAAGCAACAAGCACCGTTCTAGGTACTGAACATGGAGTTGATAAGATAGAGCCCTGCCTTTGAAGATCAAGTGGATAAACCTTGTCACTGCAACTTTTAATGAGTATTAAAAGCCTCATTCTATCACGGGGGAGGGAAGGACCAAGTTAGCTGGATTTAGGAGAGTTCTGCATGCTATGACAGCATCCTCTCCTCAACTGCACCAAAGGAGTGAGTTCCTAGACCCCGAACGCTTTATTTTTCCATCAATTATCTCATGCCAACAACCTTGCAAGATAGGATTAATGTCGCCTTTTAGGAATTAATGTTCCCTCATTGCTCGGTTGGTAAATCAGCTCCCTGCAGTGCAGGAGACCCGGGTTCGATTCCTGGGTCAGGAAGATCCCCTGGAGAAGGGAATGGCAACTTGCTCCAGTATTCTTGCCTGGAACATCCCCTGGACAGAGGAGCCTGGCGAGTTACGGTTCATAGCGTCGCAGGAGTCAGACACGACTTAGCGACTAAACCACCACCTACGTGCTCTGTAAAGTATTACACGGTTAGTTTCTGGTTCATTCTCTTCTAAAAGCAGGTCATTTACTGGTTCTGCAGAATAACAACAAACTGATACCAGAGAAACGACGATACACATTGCTCCTCATATTTGGTTCTTTTAGGAAGCTTGCTTTATAGAAATGTTCAGATTGTCACAATTTTCCATTATGTCTGCCCTTAAAAATAAACATATATATCTTTCAGCAGAATATTTACAGCTGAATTTTACTGTTATTTTAATTTAAACTGTTAATTCAACCTTTGCATTTAAACCATTAGGTGTGATTGGAAAAGCCCTTCTTACTTCACACAAGCACTTCTGCTACGCAAGTGCCTGGGCTTTGTGACCAGGGGTTAAGGACAGGGCTCTGTGCTCAGTCACTCAGTCGTGTCTGACTCGTTGCAGCCCCATGGACTACAGCCCACCAGGCCCCTCTGTCCATGGAACTCTCCAGACAAGAATACTGGAGTGGGTTGCCATTTCTTACTCCAGGGGATCTTCCTGACCCAGGGATCAAATCCACATCTTCTGCACTGGCAGGCGGATTCTTCACCACTGAGCCACCTGGCAAGCCCGTAGAGACAGGACTGGAGATCTCTGTATGACCTACTGAGAATTCTAGGCCCACTATGTTAGCTGAAAACTCATTTCTCCCAATTATGTAAATCAAAAAACTATTAAGTTTTATCTATTCATTTAGTATTTAAGTTTTGATCTAAAACTATCAGTATCTTCTTTTGGGTCACTTCACTTACATAACTTGGTAAAAAAGACCTTCCCATCTGACCATGATCTCTTACGTTTTAAACTTCATGTTTGGATTTTCAAAAGCAAACGCTATATACAAGAGCATTATTCTCTAACCAGGTAATAAACATTTCAGATTATTCTAGGTAAGCTAAAAAGAGAATTAACTTATTTCATTCAAACTAGAAAGTTAAGTAACAGGGAAGCAGTTTATAAGTCTTATTTATAAAAAACACTCTGGAATAGTTTTTAGGCACTTTGCCATAGAGACAGGAAAGTTTCAGAAGCAATCTTAGAAATATGTGGGGATGCTAACTAACAAACTGAATGCAATTAAGGCAAACAAATGATCCTAACAAAATCAGTCCATTAGATGGGAACTTAATACCACATAATTTGAAGTAGTATAACTATACTTTTATCCTTCCTTTGGGCACGGACACGTCAGAGAGGGACAGAAGGTAAAAGCCAATTTCTAAAGTATCCAAAAGGAGAATAAACGTCCCCAATGTGAGCCTTGGTATTTGTCTCATGTAGACATTTATTATTGTGGCCAATGAAAGGCCAAGATCTTTAAAACAAAGGCTTTTCAATCCAACCACATATATTCGTCCATAGTGGAAGGAAACCAAACTTCTATACATAAATGTAAACTCACCCTAAGTAAGAATTTTGAATCATCTGACTACTTAAACAAAATTCACAGATTTCAGAATATTACATATTATAGAGTAAAAGCAAGGAAAGCTATTTGCTATTTCAAGAGGAAAAAATGAAGCAATAAACACAGGGCCAAATATAAGGTATACGCAAATAACAAAGGTGCAACTTACAGGTGAGTTTCTGGAGGCTTCTTTCAGTTTTGTCATTGTGGTTTGAAATGTTCCAATGAGATCATGTGACCCATCATTGTCATAATCATAACACTCTACCTATAAGGAAGCATAATAAAAATATATAAAAATCAATATAACTTTGTTTAAAAGAATTGGTTGCAATAAATGAGACTTACCAAGAAGTGCACTTTTAATTAAAATAAGTGAAAATGTTTAATACACAGTCCTACTTGGAGAACAATACTGAAACCCTTTCAAGCCCTGGCTATTCTTGGGATAAGATTCTAAGACAGATTGCAGGCACATGAAAAAGACAAATACTGTTGAAATTCCATGTTGAGCAGTTTCCAGTTCTTGTATATGCCCTTTACAAGTTCTAATAAAATCGAAATGGAATTAGATCTCTCTCATCCACTTTTCACCCTGCTATTTTACAGTGGCTAAAAGCCATTATCTATCTGAAGGAAGAAAGGAAGTCAGTATCCTAGGCAGCTAAAAATCATATAATTAAATTCTAGATGATTTATAACTACAGAAAATGTATTTTATTAGCTGAAATCTGGTGAGGCTCGGCTTCTTTTAGGAGTTAGATTTAATGAAGTTGGATTTGCATCAGTCTGTGGATCACAACTCCCACAAAGAAAAGGAAAATTCCAGGAAAATGGTATGTAACCATACTGAGGGGTCTACACTGGGTCATCACAACGCTGTTTCCATATAAGACAAGGCCAGGTCCAGTCTGAGCTACGGCTTCCATTAAATGTTCACTGTTTCCTAAAACACATGGAACAGAGCTGAGAGTATCTGATTTCCATGTTGGCAGATGCTGTCAAAGAGTAAATATTCACAAGAATATCGGAATAATCATTGCAGTGAAAAAATTAACATGGTGTGAACTCTTAGCAAGCAGAAGTGTTCATTGTGATCATAAATAACTTAAGTTTTTACACTGCTTTATAATTACAAACATTTCTTCCTGCAAACATCCATTACGTGCACTGCACACAGCATCTACTGAGGATGCCAGGCAGAGAGAAGAATTTAACAGTCTTAGAAGAGGACCTATCTTGTGTGGTAACCGACAAAGTAAATCTGTGCCAAGGAAACTTTTAAATACTTCTAGAGCCTATGATTTAAGATAAAAGCCTGTAATTGAAAAGCAATTTGCATTTACCCTATGTTATAATCCTTTACAAAGTTATATTAATCATCAAGCTAAAACACTCAGGATTTATATATATTCACCAAGCAAAGTGATTTTTTTTCCTCAGTTCTATGAAAAGTGAATTGAGTGCTTATCAAAACAGGAAGTCTTTCACCTCATATATTTTCATTATTTTTCAAGACTAAAAATCAAACAATCAATAAGTGAAAACAAACTAGGTCTAGAATTGCAATTCTGAGTAACAGTAAGTGCTTTTATTTGTTTCCAGTACTTCAGTCACTAACTCTTGATCTATATATCTGATACTCATTTTTATTTTTTCATACTCAATTTTTAAACCAAAAGCCCTTTATCTGACAGAAAATTAATGACATCAATAATTTTCTAGAGGAATTAAAATTAAAGTTAAAATAATATTTTAATAATTTCATTTTTAAGAGTTTTTTTTTAATTACAGAAAACAGAACATTGGATTTTAGATTTGCATTCAGAAAACTCCAATTTATACCTAAGACAACAAGAGCAGGCTTTGATAAGACCAAGATTTTATTTAAACAAAAGTTATGGAAGAGCTAAACAGTTCATGTTTAGACTGTCCAAAACTTCTGGGAATGCAAAAACATTTTTAAAATGTAATTCCTGATAACTAACTATAATAAACTTGTAAGAAAAGTTCACTGTTGCCCCATTAGAGACAAATGTTAGATGTTAAAGGAAAATGTGACATTTATTATGCTGCCATGTGTTCAGATACAGTTTGAGGCAAAGGGTGTAACGATTTCTGTCATTTAATTTCCCTTCTCAAAAATTCAAAAACCAGTACTATTAGCTGTTTTAAACAACCGCTTCAGTAGTCTGTGAACCTGAAATGTACACATATATACATATGTGCATATGTATATATGCTAAAGAATGCACACATCACACAATGCTACATTCACTAATACATTCTCAGTTTAGACATGCGCGGTTATTTCTCTTATTCACACAATCTTATGAAAAACAATCCATGCTAGAATGGCAACACTGGGACATTCACACTGAAGCAAAGAAATTACCAATGATTCCAACTCTATTCTCTGCTCCATAACTCTTTACTACACCTCTAAGCAATTTCCAAACACCAAGAGAATCAGTGATGGATGACTTTCTGATGACTGCAAAGAAATACAGAACTAAAGAAAGAAAGAGATGGGGTGGCGAACCAATCGGCGTATAGTGAAAACAAGTGGCGAATCTTTTAAGAATGAAGACATTCATCAGAGAAAGCTCAAAAAATCAGTTTACTTACTATAATAAAATAGCCCTGTGAGCATGACACTGTGCACAAAAAAAAGAAGTTTAAGAAATATTGTTTCATTGTTAGTATATTATTACAAACAATCAAACAGAGTTTAGGCATTTTTTTCCTAGCCTTTCTTACTTCTTAGATCTAATGAAGCCTTAACTTATTACTTTTAATGTGAAAAGCAAAAGGTCTAGATTTAATATAACAGTAAAAAGTGTCAACTACAGGTTGGCCCTCTCCGTGGGGGCTTGCCATCACCTCTATAGGGACTAAATCAAGCGACGCTGCAGCTGCACACCTTCAGTGGCCCCTGAAGGAGTTCAGGGCGGAGAGCAGAAGTGAGGCACTCTGTGATCAGGGAAAAACTGGCCGGACAGGTGTTCAGACAGTTAAGTATTCGCAGGAGCTGATTTTATGAAGCCAATTCTTGCATTTCCGCATGTCCAGAAAAGCACTAAAATCCTTCATGGTCACGATGGTTTCTCATGACTAGCAGAAGCTTCTCAAGACTCATAGAAACCTTTAGGGAAAACCTGTGCTTGATTGCATGTATTCCCCACTTTACCAAAATCACATAAACACTGACCTTTCCCCTGCCTCTCTGGACAGCTTCTCAGAGCTCTCCGAGGTGCTGTCTCTGCAGCCCTCAGATTGTCCCAAATAAAACTTAACTCAAAACTCTCACGCTGTGCGTTTTTTCTAGCTGACCAAAGTAATGTGCAAGGCTACTTTTCTATTTATTTTGTACCAAAATTTTCACTGCTGTTTGAAATATCACACAAATCATATTGATCTTTAAAGTTCTCTGAAAAATGAGGAAAAAACTTATGGATCTAAGAAATGAAATGGTTTTCAATAATAATAGCATCTCTACTGTGTTTAACAGTTTATGAAACTTTTCACATACATTAATTTAATCCTGATTTTATTTTGCAATGTAGACATTATGTTCTCCATTATATAAGTAAGGAGGTTAAGTAAGGAAGTTAGATAACCTGCTCAAGATCCCTTAGCTGGTTAAAGGTCTAAGTCAAGTCTTGGACTGTGGTTTGACTCAGATCCCTTCATTACCTTGCCTGCTTTCACTATACTAATTATCAAAAGAAAAATAAAATAAAAAACTCACCCCAGTTTGCTGACCTCTGCTGACCTCTGGGCTCCTATAGGGAATCTTATATAAAGAGGTGACTAATATAAAAGTGTCTTTAAATAATATATCTATATTGGCTATAAGTGAAAACATTTTAAAAAATTCTTAGCTGTCTGCTGCAGCTCCCTGCTTCTACTTTGCTTTCCTTTAAAAGCTCTAAAACTAAAGCCATCCAAATGTTGTAATAAATTATACCTTCCTCTGAGCTCCAGGAGTTGGTGATAGACAGGGAGGCCTGGCCTGCTGCAGTCCATGGGGTCGCAAAGAGTCAGACACGACTGAGCGACTGAACTGAACTGAAAATCAGTGACGGGAAATGTCACCACTGTTGTGCTCTGCGCTGAAGGCAGAAGGAAGCTCTGGGTTCTCAGTTAAAGTAATACCTATTTTTATTGCAAGGGACACACCAAAGCCAAAGAGTGCAGTTAACCGTTTCTATTCACAGAGCAGAAGAATCTCATTAAAAAGTAGGGAAGACTTAAATAGTTTATTTTAAAAAATGAAGAATAAAATAAAAACCACAATGTTTGATTAAGCATTCAACAGGTCA
>SJYQ01000310.1:397469-410482 GCA_006410935.1 Redunca redunca
TAATTTCAAATTACCTTAATAGTTTTATCCATATCTCCATAGCACAGAGAGTTAAGAGAGATCTTAAAAGGCCTCCAAACAGGATTCAAGTTGTTTTTAACAACCTATTAAATAATAATAATAATGACCAGTTAGAAAAACATTCCATTCATCATTAATGTTCTGCTCTTGCCTTTCCCAGATTCCTACCAAGTGCACCATTCATCCTTCACCTCTTCACCCACCCAACTTCGTCAGTGAAAATCTAGCTAGGACCATATTATACACCTGTTATATGAAAAATGCGAGGGACTGTCTAGTCAAGATACATTCTGAGAAAGAAAAAAAACAGGGAAATATATCCAGCCATTACAAGATGCACTTAAAATTTTCAGAAGATTATTGGTTTTGTTGGAAACCAGAGTTTTCACTGCAGGACACAAGATTCAAAAATGGAATAAGAAAGGTTGGGAAAGGATCTTGCTATATTCGATTTGAATGAGAAAAATGGTGTAAATTTATGATTTTAGGGTTTTTTAATGTTTAATATATAAACATATATACACAAACGTATTTCTCATTTATGTCCCCTGAAAAGGTCTAAAAGTGCTCAGCAGTAATGAGCACTCATACCCTGTTGTGCAAATCCTACCCTCTTAAAGGAAAAATCGGGCTTCCTAAGACAAATAGCTCCTTCCAGACGGGATAGGGTAAGTACAAGGTCAACTGACAACACAGTTTCACATAAAACAAGATAGTGCTTAAAGACTCATTTCTTGTTGTTTAGTCACTAAGTTGTGTCCAACTCTTTTGTGACCCCATGGACCATAACCAGTCCATCTCTGTCTATGGGATTTCCCAGGCAATACAGGGGTGGGTTGCCATTTCCTTCTCCAGGGGATCTTCCCAACCCAGAGATCGAACCCATGTCTCCTGCGTTGGCAGGAGGGTTCTTTACCATGGAGTCACCTAGGGAGTCCTGGGAACATAATAGCCAAACACAAAATGTGAAGCTGGAATGGACCCTGTATTAAACAAGCCAAAACACATAAAAAATGTGTTTGGGGAAATAGGGAGGATCTGAAGATGAATGGTATAGTAAATCATGTTACTAAACCCATGCTAACTCTCTCAGTTACAGAGGTGTAGAGAAACGCCTTTGTTCTTGAGAAATACCTGTAGCAGTTAAAGGTGAAGAGCCACGATGTCTGTTGCCTACATCAGGATAGTTTGGCAAAAGGGCATGGACGTGGGCGTGAACAAGAGAGAGCACACACCCGTGTGCTGGTGTGACCGTTTGGTAAATCTAGGTGAAGGATACACTGGCATACATTTCACTGTCCTTTACAGGATTTTAAAGTAAGGCAGAGGGACTCCCCTGGGGCCCAGAAGAGCAGAACCCACCCGCCAAAGCGGGAGACACGGGTTCAGTTCCTGGAGCATCCCACAGGCCTTGGGGCAACTAAGCCCGTGAGTGCCGTGACCGCTGAACCGCACGCCCGGACCCCTCAGCCCAGAAGGGGAGCCAGCAGTGTGAGAAGCCCGGGCACCACACTAGAGAGCAGAGCCCACTCACTGCAGCCGCAGACAGCGCGGGGGCCGCAGCGAAGAGCCAGCTGAGCCAAAAGCAGTCACTCAAAAACAGCTAAGCACAGCAGCACCTTCTCATTGAAAAAAGAAGCGAGCACGCTGACCTTGTGTCTCTGGCAGTTATACACGTCTGAATTCAGATGAATATTTTTACAAATACATAAATGTTTAAAATTCAGATTACCACAATTCCAAAGGAAACTTCAACCCTACTTTTCAAATTTAGATATTCACCTCCGTTCGATGAACCATTAGCCAGTTTCCATCAGATGTCTGCTTGTGGAATTCTAGGTAAGGATCTGACTTTCCAAATAGATCCTACATTAAAATAAAAAGCAAAGCAATTATTCTCCTCCTAAAACATGTGAAACCACACTTTATACATGTTACATGTCTGTAGCACCTGAAGTTTAGTTCTATAAACAGATAAACATATATATATATATAGTACAATACAGCAATAAATACAAATCCCAAGAACTTTCAAGGCATTCCTGATAAATGCTCATTATCCTTACACCCTTACATCTCAAAACACATGATGGCTTTAAAATACAGTGATCAACAGAACCCATTATCAACACAGGACGCTTTTAGCTTGTTTTCGTTATTAGCAGCATTCACTCATTCACACAGCACTAAGTAGTTTTATATAAACGATCCCAAACAGTAGTCGTACTAGCTCCACGAGAGGCAGGACAAACTGGATTCAGAGGAGTTAAAGACTTTGCCAAAATCACACATCTAATGAATTGATGGATCTGAGCCTTGATTTCACATCTTACCCTTCTATGTCCAATACCCATTCGGCAATCCCACACATTTCTTTGCACAAACGCAAGGGAGCACAGACAGGGAGACACGTGAGGTGTACAACAGAAGTGCTGGGAGGGCACAGGTGCACTCTGTGTCCCCTGTAAGTCACCAGGCACCTCTGTTTCCTCTGTAAGTCACCAGGCACCTCTGTGTCCTCCGTAAGTCACCAGGCACAGCTCTCCTGTGCAACGCGCGAGCACAGTGACTGTCCAAACGTCCCCTTAGGGCCATCTTACACACATACACAGATACTCTTCCACAGGGACAGAAAATTCTGGAAAGATGTACGAGGTAAAACTCAGATAGTAAGATTGTGGATGACTTTACCTTCTCATTTTTATTTATCTTTATTTTGAAACTTCTATCTTCCTTAGCATGTAAAGTAATATTATTATTATTATTATTTGTGGAAGTGAAAGGACATCTGTTAAGCCCACAGGAATGTATGCAGATATGTTCCTAAACTGAAGATTTGTTTCAGTACTGAATTTACTTCAATATTACATTAAGAACTAAGATATTATTTCCCTCCTCAGCATAGTTTAATGTTAAGAAAGGAAGACATCCCTCATAGTGAAAAATAAAAACACAAAGACTACACAGAACTTTTAAAATTTAACCTTCTCTCTAAGGAGAATTTAAGCAATGTAATAAGCCTCTCTATACTCCATTTTATAAAACTAGGAACAATATTATACCCAGAGAAGCTAACTTTCCCAAAAGCACATGAACATCCTCTGTCTCCTTTATCTTAGAGATAATCTTTTGAGAAAGGGAGAGTATCATTACTACCATATTGAAGGTCACAAAACAGACCCTGCTTAACAGTTCATGAAGCTGTCAACAGCAGAACTAAAATAAGAAGTAGAAGTCCCTGACTCTGACCTCCAGGATGAGTTAAGTCAAAAGAGCAAGGCAGACAAATGCATGTGTGATATTAATATATCACGCTACACTTAATCAAAGACTGGGGCTGGGCTGGGGTATGGAAATGTAAATACATACATACACACAGGCGTGTATACTCATATTTACCTATATGACATGTACATCCATATCTATCTATTTGTACGTTTATAAACACACATAGAGACACAGAGACACACGTGTACATACACACAGAAAAAAACCCTTAGTTTTTTGGAAAATGAAGGATTAAGCCATTAAATGTAAATTTTACAAACAAATAAAATACAGCAAGAGAAAAAACTGCAGCGTGGACAGGGAAAGAAGCTAAATTTCTTGAATATACGTTGTTTTCTATTGGCTTTGGAACCATCTTATACATGATTATAAAGCAAAATTAAACCAAAAAAAAATTTAAAGCAATCTCTAAATATCAAAAGCAAAATCTCATTATGTGTTAATGTTACAGCATAACCACTCAGAGAACAATTATTCCTTTAAAACCCAAGAATTAAATTCGTATAATTCAAGTGGAATATATAGCCCTAAAGGCAAAAAGAACTTCAAAGAAAGCTCAAGCTATTTTCAGTAAAAATATTTTTGCTATAACATGTATATTTGTATTCTTAAACTGTTAGATATTATATAGGGCAAAACATAAGCAGTTATGTTAGTTTCCTTATGAATCAACATTTGACATAAGTAAAAAGAGGTGTAACTACAGAATTAAAGAAATAACAGCCTTGTAATTTTACATTTGAATTGGAATTTGTTATACAAGTTTACGATTTAGTTTTCCTTAAAAAAGAAAAGACTTTCCTATAGCTATCTACTGAAAAGTCCTAGAAAGAATGAGCAACCGCAATCAATAAACATTAAGCACCCCTAGTACCACATCGTGGACTCACCATACAAAGGCTCCCTTTAACCTGCCAATCTGGGGCAGAAATTAGATAAAATAAGCATGGAACATCTGCCATGCCACAGAGCAAGAAGCTAGCCAAAGACTTCCGAGACAGCACCAAATGGCTCAGGAACAAATTTAAATAGGTTCCCTCCCATAGGTCAAACTTGGGATACTTTAAGCCTCAATAAGAATTAATAGAGTTCCTAGAAATACTAAAAAAAAAAATTTAAGTTCTTCTGTAAAAGTCAAGTTTACAGAAATTTATTCTTCTAAAAAATAGTAAATATAAAAAAAAATCAAACACTTCAGCTTGCCTTTTCTGGACAAACTATCTTAGAATAAGTAAATACCTAATGTGAAGAAAGATACTTCTCTCTAGAGAAGTATTCTCGGTAATAATAGAAGAAGCAATGACAGCATGAGAATAACACTATTTTAACGCCCTTAATCAGAGAAGGCAATGGCACCCCAATCCAGTACTCTTGCCTGGAAAATCCCATGGACGGAGGAGCCTGGTGGGCTGCAGTCCATGGGGTCACGAAGAGTCGGATACAACTGAGCGTCTTCACTTTCACTTTTCACTTTCATGCATTGGAGAAGGAAATGGCAAGCCACTCCAGCGTTCTTGCCTAGAGAATCCCAGGGATGGGGGAGCGTGGTGGGCTGCCGTCTATGGGGTTGCACAGAGTCGGACATGACTGAAGCGACTTAGCAGCAGCAGCAGGAAGGCTCTTAATAAAATAGTATATCTAGGTAGTTATCATCAATGGTCACTAATACCCCAAAACACAGAAATTGACAATGTGAGCCTCTTGACGGAATTAGTGTCACCACCTATGAAACTCATACCAATTCAAAATGCCACGAGATCATACCTCTAGATTCAATTTCAGCTGATAGAAATCAGGAAATAAAATATGGAGAGACAAACATATTGCATGACATCACAGGGATTTAACTAGCGTATACTGTGTGTGAAAACTTCTATAGGACAAAGGAGTCAGTTTATTGAATAAATCCATGGATGGATGAATAAGACGGAGGGAGAGAGAGGAAAAAAGAGCAATAGAGACAGAAAGGGAAGTAAAGGGAAGGGGAGAACGCAAAGGTTAAAAAATGTAAGAGACACATTAAGCAACTGTATTATTTAAAAAGTCCTTAGAGATACATCTACATTTATGGATGCAATGATACGCTGTCTGGGAGGAGAGAAAGTAGATAGGGTAGGGATGAGATAAAATTGGTCATGAGTTTTAACATTTTTAAAGATAGGTGGTGGGAACACAGAATTTTTTAGAAATACTATTCTATTTTTGTGTATGTTTACATTTTTCCAAAATATTTTTTAAAAGATAACTGGCTACTGGTCTAAGATATCGTAGTAGTGAAGTGAAGTCGCTCAGTCATGTCCGACTCTTTGCGATCCTGTGAACTGTAGCCCACCAGGGTCCTCCGTCCATGGGATTCTCCAGGCAAGAGCACTGGAGTGGGTTGCCATTTCCTTCTCCAGGGGATCTTCCCGATCCAGGGATCAAACCCGGGTCTCCCGCATCATAGGCAGACGCTTTAACCTCTGAGCCACCAGGGAAGCCCCATAAACTCCATTGTAAGGTAGATGAAAATGATGAATTTTGATTGCATTATAGAATTACATACAAAAGTCACTCAAAGAATTATTCAAATCCAGGGTATACACTACACTTAAGTGTTCTTATTAGTATTCATCCTAAATTTTGAATGCAGAGAGGAAAGTGAAAGTGAAAGTTGCTCAGTCATGTCCAACTCTTTGCGACCCTGTGGACTATACAGTCCATGGAATTCTCCAGGCCAGAATACCGGATTGAGTAGCCTTTCTCTTCTCCAAAAGAAAAGGCTTTGCTGAATTTTGATTCAATATCTGTGCTTCAGTTGGTCCAACTCTTTGAGACTCTATGGACTGAAGCCTGCCAGGCTCCTCTCTGTCCATGGCATTCTCTAGGCAAGAATACTGGAGTGGATTGCCAAGCCCTCTTCCAAGGGAATCTTCCAGACCCAAGGATTGAACCCATGCCTCTTACGAATCCTGCATTGGCAGGCAGGTTCTTTACCACTAGCGCCACCTGAGAAGCCCCAAAGAGGAAAATCTAATCAATAACGCATGGAATTTTCGCTTTTTTCCTTAAGTAATTCAAATACACTCTAAAATATCTCTTACAATAACGTTAATGTTTGTATTAACTCTTCTTTTAAGCTATACAAACTCTTCGGTTACATCCGGGGGAAAGAGGTAAAGAGAAATATCTTCTGCTTAAACACACATCCACATAGAAAACAGAATTTGGAGCTAATACTCCAAGTGATGCTTAGATGATAGAGTTCATAATATTAATTGCATTACTGTTTTCTCAAAAAGTAACCAATGTGAGGGGGAAAAAAAGATGATATCCTTGTTGAAATCTGCATCACCCACCTACCTTATTATCCAGTTTTCTTGCTTCCATTTCAAACAAGACAATTCTGTTATCCTTTATTTCTTCAGCTGAAATCTATGAGTAGACAAGGTAAGTAAAAGAAAATGTTTTGGGGATTCTGATACAGTCACGAAGTACTGATTTAGTCTGTTATCTAATAGTATACAAAGCCTACACTAACATTGTATAGTCTAAAATAAGTAACAAAATGGTACTATTAAGGAAGATTTGTCATTATTTCCTTTATGCACGTGAAATAAATATATTTCCAAAATATGCCTAATTTACATTATGCAACTTTTTTTTAATGTTGTTGCCGAAACTGGATCTTCCTTCTTCTGATGGAAAAAAATCAAAGCCCTGCACAGCACTAGTGAGAGCTCTCCAGAGATGGAGAAGCATGGGTAAGTTATACCTAGAGAACATTACACATTCAAATATCAGCTCCATATTTTTCATCCAAGGTAACTGAAAGACTTACTCTACTCAAAAACAAAGTCTAGGCTGTGATGGTCCCCAAAGCCATAAAGCTAACTCTTGTAATAACCTCTGTTCCCCACATAGACGTCAACACCCCCAACAAACTGGACATTCTTATGCCACCTAAACTAGAGCAAACAACTACTCAGAGAAATGTGTTTCATAGTTGCAATAGTCCTCAAACATGACTCTCTCAGCCTCCCATTCCCGGGCAGAGCTAAAGTAAGACAGCAGTCTCTTTAGGCAGTGACTACCCGGACAGCAACTCTAGAACACTTAGAACATTTAAAAGCACGGCACTATATAATTTGAAATCTAAAATAAGATAATGCGTATATTCACTTGCCCAGGTCCAGCAATCAGCAAGGAAAAATTTAGGTAAGAGGACGGATAGCAAAGTGCACACCCACACACACAAAAACATGGTTAAGAGCTGAGCAGTTCAAGGGCGTGTCATACTCCAAGATCATTCGGGAATCAGAACCACCGTGGAAAGTTTCTGCCATGCCGAGGGGCCTATGTTTGATTTGCTGAGAGCCAAATTGATCCATTCACATTATTAAGTAATTTCTTCCTACTCTGGGAATTGATGCTTCCATCAGGAAGAGGCAAGCATTACCACGGTGCGTATGACTTTCTTTTAGGCACAGCACAGTTTCCACTTGCGATCACTCTAAGGCAAGTCAAGGCAAGGTGGAGGGCGACATTCAGGATCAAACGGTAACGCCTACTGTAGAATCTCTGTCTGATATACACAGTCTCAGCTTGTCCACTTGTGCTAAATCTCAGGAGGCAAAAGACTTGTATTTTAAAGGATCTTATTTTACCGTAATGCTCCCTTTTCCTGCAGGTCTGCCATTTTTAAGCACCAGTGGTCTTGTTAGCTTCTTACTGGAAACAATCTGTTAAAACCGGAAAGTGATACAAAGAGCTATTTCACTTCAACATATGAACATTTAAACTAAACAGTTTTCAAAAGATGGTTGAGAATAAAGTATACAAAGTTATTAGAAATGGAAACATTAAGTTCATTCCTTAAAGATTTGGAGATTACAAAATGCATTTGCACCCAAATGGAAAACACTTCCAAGGAGCCAATCCTGGCAGATAAAATCTCCCCAAACCACTAGTTTCTTTATCAACCACTTCAAATTCTTCCTTGTAAAGAAAAAAGAGGGCAAGATTCTCATCACATGTACAAATCACAAAGCTGAAACGAAACCCGTATAGGTAACAGGGGTTACCTGTCAATTTTTCAACTGACACATAACTCCAATGTATAATCCTCATAAGATATCATTTTGATTAAAATAATACAGTAAGCACACATACTCTCACACAGGTGTGTTTCTCAAATTTGCTATAATTTTAGATATACTGTGATTTTTTTTCTAAAAAATAAATACTTCTTTAATTTTCTTTTTGGTACAAGTATCAAAGTTTTAGAAATCTGACCAGCTCCATGTTGTCCTTGAGACATAGGACATACAATGATCTCCAAAAAATTCAAGACTAAAAGATAAACTCATAAAAGACAAATCTTAGATGTCACCCACTGAAAAAAAAATAACTCCTCCCTCCGAAAGTCCCATAAACGTGGTCACTGTCTCTCCTTAGAAGTCAAACCGAGCTGGGAGCACAATGGTGAGGCCACAGACACACCCGTGCTCCGACCCAACCTGTGATATCCTAGAAAGACAGAAAATTAAGCAACTACAACAAAATATGGTAAACATTAAGGTAAAAGGAGTGGAGAAGACCACCAGGTGAGCACAGCAGGGCGACCCAAACGACCCTAGGGTGTCAGAGAAGGCTTGCGAGGGGGAGTTGGGTTCATACCCAAGGCAAAAGGAGGAGCAAGCCAGGAAAAGGGACTGTGCTGGGCTATCAAGGGGTCAAGAGGCATTGGTCATGCAAGGTAGAACGTCAGAGAAGTTGCCGTCGCCTTGGCAGCATTTATGTCCTAAACGCAAGAACAACACTGTATTGAAATCTGTAAACAGCAAACAAGCGGCTAGAGTAATGGTACTATTTATTGAAATGGCAGATGGAACATCTTTACCTCATAAGAACTAATATACACTCTGCAAAAAACCCATGGTCCCTACCCTCATAAAAAGTAAGATAAATTCCATAATGTTTAAGGCAAACATAAGCTCAGTTGCTCAGTCATGTCTGACTCTTTGTGGCCCCATGAACTGTATCCCTCCAAGCTCCTCTGTCCATGGGATTTTCCAGGCAACAATACCAGAGTGGCTTGCCTCTTCCTACTCCAGGGGATCTTCCCAAGCCAGGGATCAAACCCCAAGTCTCTGCATTGGCAGCCAGGTTCTTTACCACTAGTGCCACCTGGAAAGCCCAACAATTCAACTGAAAAGGATTTATCAAAAACTCCTGATGCTTTGGCTCAACTGTAGAAAACACCTGTACCATTTGTACTCACTTGTCCAAGGGTACATTCACATTCTCCTAAGAAGTCATCATCGCTCAGCTCGATAGTTTTGTTGTCGATGTCATAAATCCCAAATTTCAATTTCTGAACCACTTCAAAGTAGTAATCAATAATAAATGTCTTGGAGAATTTGGGATTCAAGCAATTCTTAATCCTTTCTGTGCGCTCAACCTATATTCACCCCACCAAAACAAAAAAAGTTTCTTCAGATCAAAGGTGCATTTATTATCTTTATATACTACATATGTCTAAATATTGGCATGATAGCTAAAGGAAGCGTCTATATGTATATGAAATATTTCACAATCAAGGACTGATTTGCCTGAAAAACTGTACTAACAGATGAGATGGTTTTATTTTTTAACTTTTAAAATAAACTCTTCATATTGTCAAAAAAGCAATTCAGGTGGCTTTTCAGCTGCAAGTATTCAATATTACCTCATACCACTGTTGACCGCTCGTATTCAAAAATAACACACACAGAGGGTCTGACTTTGACCCTATGTCTTTATCCAAGAGATTGTCACAGGAAATATTCAGCTCCACCTTTGTGACGCACTGGGCAGCCATCTCTTGAGCTGTGAGAAAAAGAAAGAAATGAGTAAGCCAGTGGAGCGGTGGCTTTAACAAGCACATGCTTTCCTTGGGATTTCCCTCAAGGTTCAGTGGCTACGACTCTGTGTTCACGTCCAGCCTGGGTTTGATCCTGGTCAGGGAACTCAGACCCTGAAAGCTACGTGAAACAGCCAAAGAAAGAACAAAAAAAAAGGCACACGCGTTCTTAATGAAACCCCTAAATTCTTAGGACACAGTCAGAACAGGGTAACAGAGTGGACTTGCTGCAATAAGGCTTTGTTGTATGTGTCTCCAGGGGACTCAGATGTCTCATCACCCTATGCCAATCATATTGCTTCCACCAGATTATCTGGCTGGGATAAAACTCATTTTACAGTGTGACAATAAAATGCAGCTTTCAAGATGGCAAATAAGATCTATTAATCTTCTTATCGTTTCCCTGTACGTTTTACCCTTCAGAAAAAGTCCAAGTATAATCATGACCTTTCACTTAAAGGCAAACATAACCTTCTGCTACAAAACGAGACAGATTAAACCTCAACCTTAATTTTATCTTTATTTATTTGACAAAATACTGAGTGAGATACTTGCTGTTTTCAAGGAGTTTTGGCGAAGACCCAGACCTGGGGAATGAAAGACCCTCACACACCCCTCTGCCCCGCCCTGCACGCTTTCCCGCAGTGGTCCTCAAGCCTGGCTGCTCTTGGAATCACCCGGGGCGCTTTCAAAGCCCCTGAGGCTGGTGGCCCGCACAATGAGATGTGACCTAACTGGTTTAGGGTGCAGCCTGGGCGTTGCTCCTTGGATAATTTCCATGTGCAGACAAGGCTGACAAACTACCGTCTACAGAGCATGCTCGGCCACTTCAGTCGTGTCTAGCTCTTCACGGCACTATGGACTGCAGCCCACCAGGCTTCCCTGTCCATGGGATTTTTCAGGCAAGGATACTGGAGAGGGTTGTCCCTCCTCCTCCAGGGGATCTTCCCGACCCAGGGATCGAACCAGAGTCTCCAGTGTCTCCTGCATGACAGCGTGTGTCCATCGCTCAGTCACGTGTCTGACTCTGTGCAACCCGTGGACTGTAGCCCGCCAAACTTCTCCACCCATAGGATTCTCCAGGCAAGGATACTAGGGGTGGCTTGCCATTTCCTTCTCTGGGAGATCTTCCCCACCAGCAATCAAACCCAGGTCTCCCACATTGCAGGCAGACTGTTTACAGTTTGAGCCACCGGGGAAGCCTGGGTCATTACAGCCTGCCTTATAGGTGGTTCCTTTACTGCTGAGCCAGTGGGGAAGCCCGACCTACAGTGTATCCAGCAATCGAGCATGGCTTCCCTTTCCTCGAGATAACTCCTGATAAACACTGGAGTTGGCCTCACGTTCACTCACCCTGCTTGCCCCAACTCCCTGTCAGGATACGGAGAGGACCCGGGAGCGGGCAGAGCAGTGGGCGCTGGCCCTGAGACGCAGGCGGGGTTGAGGGTGAGCCCTTTCTTCCCTGAACCAGGGGAAAGAAAGGGCCTGCAGGTATCAGAAGAGGAAGCGGGCATTGCACTCCCCAGCTGGAAGCCCACCTAGCTGGCAGTCTAAAGCAGAGTGAAGCTTTCGGGTCCTGGCGGTAGAAAGGTACCCCGTCCCTTAGAGCTGCTGGCAACGTCCTTAGAACGTGGAGTGGTTAGTGCCCTCTGATCTCCACTTTGAGCTGAAACTCTGAAAATACAGTAGAATAAATCTACCCATCATCTTGTTACAGTCAAACAATTTCTGGGCTCTACAAAATGTGTGGTCAGGTCTGAAATAATAAGGATTACTATTAGAAGGGGCTTCCTAGGCGGCCCGAATGGTCAAGAGTCCTCCTGCCAGTGCAGGACACACAAGAGATGTGGGTTGGATCCCTGGGTCAGGAAGGTCCCCTGGAATCGGAAGTGGCACGTGAGGGTGCTAAGCTGCCTCAGTCGTGTCCAGCTCTTTGTGACCCTATGGACCATAGCCCACAGGGCTCTTTCGTCCATGGGATTCTCCAGGCAAGAATCCTGAAGTAGGTTGCCTGGCCCTCCTCCAGGGGATCTTCCTGACCCGGGGATCAAACCCGCATCTCCTGCACTGTGGGTGGATTCTTTCACTGCTGAGCCGCTGGGGGAGCCCAGTGAAGATAATCCTTCCATGTGAAGTCAGTCTCATAGGAAAGAGACATCACATATCAGAAGAGTGTTATTTTTCCCTTAACAGTGCTCACACAAGAGATACAAAAACAACGTGCCAGGCACAGCTGATTATTTAGTAGTATTAAACTGCTGATACACTACTGCTTTGTAGCCAGGACCCGAATTTCCTCCGTTAGCAGTGCTCCTCGCCCTGCCTGAACATGACTCTAAATGCAGCATCATTTTTATCTAGAAACTCATTATGACTGAATGGCAAATGGAAGAAATTACATAAACACATTGGTCTGCAACATTCTGAATATTTAACATGAAGATGTTATTTTCATTTCCTTTCTAAGTAATTATCGAGCACTGAATAATTTTTGTTCAATTATATTAAAAAGTGGATGGAACTGGAACCGATTATACAGAGTGAAGTAAGCCAGAAAGAAAAACACCAATACAGTATACTAACGCATATATATGGAATTTAGAAAGATAGGGATGATGACCCTGTATGCGAGACAACAAAAGAGACTCAGATCTATAGAGTGAACTGTTGGACTCTGGGGGAGAGAGGGAGGGAGAGGGTGGGATGAGATGGGAGAATGGCATTGAAACATGTATACTATCATGTAAGAAACGAACCGCCAGTCGACGTCCGATGCAGGATGCAGGATGCTTGGGACTGGTGCAAGGAGAGGACCCAGAGA